>SJYV01046368.1:466568-500465 GCA_006410875.1 Neotragus pygmaeus | reverse complement strand
TGAATAGTTGATAACTCCCTCGCTGAAGTAATTGGCAGAAGAATAAAAGCAGAAAACACACAACAGGGTCTTTTAATATTTTCAGTTTGAAATAAAAAAGGCAAATACAAATTTCCAGTGGAAAAGATGTTTTGTTGTTTTTCAGGGGCTCAGTCATGTCTGACTCTTTGCAGCCCTATGGACTGCAGCATGCCAGGCTTCCCTATTCATCACCAGCTCTCGGAACTCGCTCAAACTCAAGCCCATTGAGTATGTGATAATATCCAAACATCTCATCCTCTGTAACCCCCTTCTTCTCCTGCCTTAAATTTTTCCAAACATCAGGGTGTTTTCCAGTGTTAGCTGTTCACATAGGTAGCCTCAGCATCAGTCCTTCCAATTCAGGGTTGATTTCCTTAGGGTTGATTGGTTTGATCTCCTGGCTGTGCAAGTTATTCTCAAGAGTCTTCTCCAAAACAAAAGTTCAGAATTATCAATTCTTCCATGCCCAGCCTTCTTTATTGCCCAAATCTCCCATTCATACATGACTACTGGAAAAAGGAGAGTTTTGATTTTTCAGACCTTTGTCAGCAAAGTAATATCTCTGATTTTTAATATGCCATCTAGGTTTGTCATAGCTTTCATTCCAAGGAGCGAGTCTTTTAATTTCATGGATGCAGTCACAATCTGCAGTGATTTTGTTCAGTTCAGTTCAGTTGCTCAGTTGTGTCTGAATCTTCGCAACCCCATGAATCGCATCATGCCAGGCTTCCCTGTCCATCACCAACTCCCGGAGTTCACTCAAACTCACATCCATCGAGTCGGTATCCCAAGAAAATAAAATCATATAATATGTCACTATTTCCACTTTCCCCCAGTCTATTTGCCATGGAGTAATGACACCAGATGCTGTAATTTTAGTTTTTTGAATAAGTTTTAAACTAGCTTTTTCATTCTCCTCTTTCATTTTCATCAAGAGGCTCTTTAGTTTCTCTTTTCTTTCTCCCATAAAAGTGGTATCATCTGCATATCTGAGGTTACTGATATTTCTCCCAGCAATCTTGATTCCAGCTTGTGATTCATCCAGACTCCTATTTCAAATAATATATTCTGCATATTGATAAATAACCAGGGTGACGATATACAGCCTTATCATACTCCTTTCCTAACTTTAAACTATTCTGTGTAATTGTCTGCCTCTAGCTGTTGCTTCTTTACCCACATACAGGTTTCTCAGGAGACAGATAAAGTGGTCTTGTATTCCCATCTTTTTAAGAAATTTACATAGTTTGCTATGATAAACTATAGAACTAGTTTCCCACACAGTCAAATGCTTTAGGGTATCAGGGAAGCAGAAATAAATTTTTTTTCTAGAATTCTCTTGCTTTTTCTATGATCCAGTGGATGTTGACAATTTGATCTCTGATTCCTCTGCCTTTTCTAAATCCAGCTTGTACATCTGGAAGTTCTTGGTTCACATACTATTAGAGCCTCGCTTGGAGAATTTTAAGCATTGCTTTGCTAGTGTGTGAGATGAGTGCAACTGTGCAGTAGTTTGAGCATTCTGTGGCATTGCCTTTCTTAGGGATTGGAATGAAAACTGATGTTTTCCTGTCCTGTGGCCACTGCTAAGTTTTCCAAGTTTGCTGGCATTTTGAGTGCAGCACTTTCACAGCATCATCTTTTAGGATTTGAAATAGCTCAGCTGGAATTCCACCACCTTCAATAGCTTTATTCATGGTAATGCTTCCTTAAGACCCACTTGACTTCACCCTTCAGGATGTCTGGCTCTAGATGAGTGACCACACCACTGTGGTTAGTCAGTTCACTAAGACCTCTTTATTACAACTATTAGCAAAAGAAGCTTANTTCAATAGCTTTATTCATGGTAATGCTTCCTTAAGACCCACTTGACTTCACCCTTCAGGATGTCTGGCTCTAGATGAGTGACCACACCACTGTGGTTAGTCAGTTCACTAAGACCTCTTTATTACAACTATTAGCAAAAGAAGCTTAAATGGATATTAAACTCAGACACTGGTTTTAGAAGTGAAATACAGGTAATATGCCCCTGAATATTTATGTGGAAATAATTAGTGAGGTCTCAAAATAGTAGTTCTTTAAAGGAAAGAAGAAAAAAGTAGAGGAATCAGGTCATCTGATTATAGTAGACCTGGAGCTTCAGACAGCAATCTGTGTCTGTATCAACTGCATCTCTATATCTGTCTATCCATCTATCTATTTATCATCTCTGCATATACCTATGTATCTATCTATGGGCTATATATTAATATTAGAGTATGTTCTATTTCCAACTAAAAACATCACGGTAATGTTTCAAATAAATTTTCTCTGTATAACTCTATTTCTTTAATGAAACCATGCTGTTTACTTATGAAGTATTATTTTTTAAAACTTGTGCCTAATTTGGAGATACATTTTTACCTGTAAAATGCTTAATCTGAACATCACTGTGTTCTTGATAAACAAAAGGTTTATCAAGAGTTTTTCTAGATTTTTAGAATGGATATTGCTTTAGTGAGATTTATATAATTTTGTAGTAATCAACATATTATGAAAATCTGAGTAATAAGCATTTTCCTAATTTCTTTGGATGTACTAGAATATCTAAGAATCTATGTTCCTGGAAGCTTTCTCCCTAAACACTATTTGTATTGTTTAATTTTGATATTTTAATGTACTTAAATAATGAATCCTTTCTTAGACTTTCACCAGAAGAAATGGTTTCTCGAGAATTGGTTAAAAGCACATTCTGTTTATTACATTTATTATCAATCCATCAACTTGGAGGTTACTCTAAGTCCACAATTAATATCTGCTTAGAATAACAAGAAATAAAGCTGAATAGGTATATAAATGTTTTGTTTAAATCTATATTTATAAATGATAATTACAAGGAACTAATGAAAATAATTTTTTTTTTTTTTGGTGAGAGCTGGGTAGGTAAAATGTGTGAATGCGGTCAAAAGTTACATACTTTCAGTTATAAAAGTTATAATATATATAGATATTGAAACATGCATCTGAAAAATATTTTCCCAATTACACTCAGTAAAAATATATAAAATAGCATTATTTGTTCAACATATTCTATGAAATATATTATCATCTAATAAGACCTGTATATAACAGTGATAACCGAAGCAAATTTTAACAAAACCATACCTCCCTTAAAAAACATTAATCTATAGGATTAATGGGTATTATTCCACCAACATTACTGTATTTTTCAATCTAAGACATGATACCGATAAATCATAGTCTATCCTTTTGAGGCTTGAAACCTAAAATCAAGTAAAATAACTTTCAAACATATCAAGGCATGTTCTCTTGCTACATCAACCTATTGAAATATAGAAACTTAAATTATATTTAAAATTAGTTTTCAAAGTGTGAAGATTTTGGAGTGAGTGGTCCAGTGAGCAATTCTTTCACATTGAACACAAAGTGTATGTGAGTGAGAAATTATAATACAGAAGGAGATTTTCAGTTGTGAGACAAAGGTGGAATCAATGATGGCTGAAAGGATATTAAATTTTACCATTGTACTGAGGGGGGAAAAAAAAGCACGGTGAATGAGATTATTTGTTCTTAGTATAACAAAATGTATAAAATCGTAGCGTTTGATCTCTTCCCTGCAAACTAACTTTCATTTAAAATGCAGCAAAAGCCTTTCTTGGCCGTAAAACCTTCAAAATTGTGTTCACCATTGATTTTACCATTGTTTCAAACAGGACTTAAAAAACCAACTGCATCCATTTATTGTGAAAACTAAATGATCAAGTAAAATTAAACAAATAAATCTGTCTTATTGTCCAACATATGATGAATGTTCATTATTGTTTTTACATAATAAGATGGCAACTTTAGAAATGCATTTATAATCACTTATCTTGTATATGTAAAATGCATTTATATTCGCTTATCTTGTATATGTATATATCATGCACCATATGTATATAAGAAATCAGTATTTAATTTAGTGAAATATATTTTATCAATAACATTAGCTTATTGAAGCACTGTAAGGGAATTCCAGAAAAACATCTACTTCTGCTTCATTGACTAGCTAAAGCCTTTGACTGTGTGGATCACAACAAGCTGTGCATGCTCAGTCATGTCCCACTCTTTGGGAGCCCATGGACCCGTAACCCACCAAAGTCCTCTGTCATGGAATTTTCCAGGCAAGTATACTGGAGTGTGTTGCCATTTTCTATTCCAGGGGATCTTCCCAACCCAAGGGTCAAACTGCCATCTCTTGCATCTCCTGCATTGGTAGGTGGATTCTTTAACACTGTGCCACCTGGGAAGCCAACAAAAAAACTGTGGAAAATACTTAAAGAGATAGGAATATTAGACCATCTTATCTGCTTCTTGAAAAACCTCTAGCAGGTCAAGATGCAACAGTTAGAACCAGATATGGAACAAAGCACTGCTTCAAAACTGGGAAAAAAGCACAGCAAGGTTGTATTTTGTCAGTCTGCTTATTAAACTTAAATACAGATACAGAGTACATCATGTGAAACGCCAGACTGGAGAAGTCTCAAGATGGAATCAAGATTGCTGGCAGAAACATCAAGAACTTCAGTTATGCTGATGATATAATTCTAATAGCAGAAAGAGAAGAGAAACTGAAGAGTCTCTTGATGAGGGTGAGAGAGGACAGTGAAAAAGCTGGCTTAAAACTCATCATTGAAGAAACTAAGATCCTGGCATCCAGTCCCATCACTTCATGACAAATAGATGGGGGAAAAGTGGAAACAGTGACAGACATTTTCGGGGCTCCAAAATCACTGCAGACTGTGTCTGCATCCATGAAATTAAAAGACTCTTGCTTCTTGGAAGGAAAGCTATGAAAAACTTAGCATATTAAAAAACAAAGACATCACTTTGCTGACAAAGGTCTGCATAGTCAAACTATGGTTTTTCCAGTAGTCATGTATGGATGTGAGAGTTGGCTGAGTGTTAAAGAAATGATGTTTTTGAACTGTGGTGCTGGAGAAGACACTTGAGAGTACTTGGACTGCAAGGAAAACAAACCAGTCAATCCTAAAGGAAATCAATCCTGAATTTTCATTAGAAAGACTGATGCTCAAGCTTCAGTGCCCAGCCACCTAATGTGAAGAGCTAACTCACTGGAAAAGATTCTGATGCTGGGAAAGATTGAGGGCTGAAGGAAAAGGTTGGGGGGTGTGTGGGTGCATAACATGAGATGGTTGGATAGCACCACTGACTCAATCAACGTGAATTTGAGAGAACTCCATGAGATAGGCAAAGACAGGGTAAGCCTGATGCTCTGATGTTCATGGGGTCACAAAGAGTCAGAAACAACAACAAGCTTACACAGGTTTTTATAAAAATTATAAAGGTACATATCTTAAAAATCTGCTCTTTTTGTGCAAAGCATTGAGTTCAATTAATAGGAATATTACCTGCCTGGTTTCACAAAAGCAAATAATGTTTAACCAATTCCATTATTTGTTATCTCACTAGAGCTGGGAAGAAGACAGGTTCTTCCTGTCATAGAGATAGAGTCTGATTATTATTTAGAGTACACCTTTTGAGAGGGGCGTGGGGTTAGCAGAGAGACATTTAAACTTCACTGGCCAGTCAAATCTCAAATTGGCAAGAATATAGGGACATATAGGGAAATGGTGATGAAAAGCTCAGGTTTATGGGGCCAGATGAAGACAATCCATAACTGTCATCAAGAGGGACAGCAGAAAAGAAGCAGAGACATAAAAGAATTTGGACTTTAATTACTCCTTTTATACTTTAAAGTAAAAGTGCAAGTCACTGAGCATGTCCAGCTCTTTTCAACTCCGTGGACCATAGCCTCTATCCATGGAATTCTTCATGCAAGAATATTGGAGGGGGTTGCCATTCCTTTCTCCAGGGGATCTTCCCTACACAGATCTCCTGCACTGCAGGGAGATTCTTACTGTCTGAGCCACCAGGGAAGCCACTAGGTAATAACTAACTTGCTATAAATTTCCTGTAGAATCTGTCATATTTTGTGAGTTATTTTCAAAATTAGTTTGGTTGAGTCAGGTTGAATTTCCTTTGAGAGGTTAAATGACCTGCACTTAGCACCACCATCTTATGGCGATCACCTGGAATTACACTTCAGAGCCTTTGCTATCAAATTCTTCCTGGTTATATCCAGACTGCGGCCAGAAAGGAGAAACTGACAAAACTATTAATTAAAGCAGGATAGACAAACATCTTGGGAAAAGAGCTTTTCCAGTAAGTAATATTGTATACAAATGAAGAATGTATTTTTTTGAAATGTGTTAAAGAGATATGATTTCTTTCTTACATGAAAATACAGTAGTGTAATATATCACTGAAGATTATCTATGATATATCTATGAAAGGTCAATAGGCAAAGAGGAGGCTATCCAAAAACTAAACTAAACCACAGAATCAGTTTTATACAGCTATGGAGTGTGGATATCAATTATTCATTATTGTTTTGGACTCCTTATTTTTAAAACTAATTTCAGCTAATTATGCTCCACTGAATTATAATCCTACTGAAGACAAGGACTTTTTTTTTTTTNAGTACTTTTTACTGGAAGAGATAAGTTTTACTTTGAATTATATCCCTCTACTGAACTTCCCAGGTGGCACTGAGGGATGGAATGGGGAGGGATGTGGGAGGGGGTTTCATGGGAGACACATGTACACATGGCTGATTCACATGAATGTATGGCAAAAACCACTGCAATATTGTAAACTAATTAGCCTCCAATTAAAATTAATTAATTAAAAAAAAAAACAAACCTGGCAATGCAGAGGACAGGAGACACGTATTATATCCCTGGGTCAGGAAGATGCCCTGGAGGAGGGCATGGCAATCCACTCCAGTATTCTTGCCTAGAGAAGTCCATGGACAGAGGAGCCTGGCAGGCTACAGTCCCTGTGGTCATAAAGAGGTGGACACGACTGAAGAGACTCAGCCTAGCACAGCACTGAAACCTAAGCATCCTATGACAATGACTAAGGGTTTTCTTCAGAAAAGTAAGTAAATAGAAGATAAGAAGCCAATTGATAACCGCCTTTTCCGTCAGAAAATTCTCAGACTAAACTTCTTCAGGAAAAGTGCTTACTTATTGGACAAACCACTTGCCATCTAAGCCTGGTTTCAGGACTTTGGCCTCACTGAGTATACTGATTATGAACTATTGTACCCTAAATTTCATAAACCTTGCCCAGTCCCACCTACTTCCCCTCTTTGAAAGATCCACCTCAAGCCACTGTAATTCAGACCCCAAAGTCCAATAAACCATTTTTCCAGTCTGTCTTTTGAGAAAATGACAAAATTCTATTTTCTCTTATGACAGTAGGTATAATTAACTCAGTTTTGCTTAGATTAAAAAATCGTTCCATTAGTCTTTGTGGGAGTCCTTATGGGGAATCAAAGTCCACACTTTCAAAATTTTTAAATTCCTGTGAGAAAATTTGTCTTACATTTTATTGTATTACATTCTTTTAGTTGTATATTTTTGATATACTGTGACAATATACTAATTATTATATAAAAATCATGGACAAATAAACTGATTACCTAAATTGTCTAAACGCTTCTAACACAAAGTAGATAATGCACCAATTATTTAAACATTTAATAATACATCTTAAAATAGTTAAAATACTGTGCATTTCTGAGAGATTTGTAGCAGGGCATTGGTATGTTCTTGAAGGCAGTTATGTTCCTGAATTTTTTGGATAGAAAATTGTTTTGTTTTTGTCTTGTTTCGTTCTTTTGTCTATGAGTGAGAACATTAAAAAATATCAGGTTTGATTTGGTTAACTTCATCCAGGAGTCTCCCTAAAATATCATACCAGAGAACTGAAGATATACCTAGGATTTGTCTATAAGTGGCGTTACAACTTCTCTTTATGTTCTAGTGAAAGATAATTAAGCACCATACATACTGTGTTTCTGGCAGGTGTAAATAGCTCTAGAAATATTTATTGAGGAAAAGTACAGATAAGTTCTTTGGAGATAATTCTCTGTGTGTGTATGTGTCCATTTCTGTCTCTCTCAGCTTTACAGTATTTAACTCAATTGTAGAAAGGAGGTTATTGAAAGATATTCACTTCTGATCCCACTTATTTTGTAAAGAATTGAAAAGTTTCCATTTTAGTTGTGGTTTTTTTTTGGGGTGGAAGGTAACAGTCACAACATCAAAGGAAAAAGAGCAAACAGAACAGGAAAATGATACGAGTCCAACAGGAATGCACTGATTTATGATGTTTTTGAGAACTTCATCTGAGGCCACATGGGAGGGCCCTGTTCCCTCTCATCTGCAAATATCCCATGTATATTAATGGTCTCATTTCAGAGTTTTGGCCTGAGGTGTGCTCTCTATCTCTGGTGTCAAAATAAGAATGAATTCTCTAATGGCAGAAACCCTACTTGACTTTTTTGGATGGGAATGACTGCAGAAGTCACTCTCTTACAGACTTTCTGAGAGGAAAAGAGTATGATTTCTTTAAATCTAAAGCAATGAAAAAAGAAAGAGTCAGAATCCATGTGAAGGAATTGGAGCTATGAATAGGATCTGATTCAGTAAACTGACTTCATGAGAACCGTCCTAATTGGAGCTTGAAGGCTAATACATGTAATTGCTCTAAAACGGTCAAACCAGAGACAGCTCTAAAAACAGGGCCTTTTCCCTTGCATCTTTCTCGCTGTTTCTGGTTGATTTAGTCCTGACCTGCTTGGTCCTTCCTGTCAAAATCCTACCCTTTTGATAATCATCTGATCTCTTCTATGTAGGGTTTAATTTTGATTTCCAAAAGGAACTGCTAACATCCTTGATTTAGATCTGCAGCCCATCTGTTCTATATGAGTTCTAAACTTGGCTAAAATTTTCTGATTCCATTAAGGAATATTTGTAGTGTGTGCATTAGCCGCTCAGTCATGTCCGACTCTTTGCTGCCCCATGGACTGTAACCCCCTAGGCTTCTAGGTCCATGGAATTCTCCAGGCAGAAATACTGGAATCAGTAGCCTTTCCTTTCTCCAGAGGATCTTCCCAACCCAGGGATCCAGCCCAGGTCTCCTACATTGCTGGTGGGTTCTTTACCATTTGAGTCACCACACACCATTTCGTAGTGTATGATGACAAAAAAAATAAAGATCACAGCTTTTAATAATACATTATAATCTCTAACCATACAGGTCAAAAGTGAAACATGAAAATCAGCAGACAAAACTTTTGGTAAATTTAAATTATGCATATACTACAGTGGTAAAGAACCTGCCTGCCAATGCCAGTGCAGGAGGCCTAAGAGACACGAGTTCCATCCCTGGGTCGGGAAGATCCCCTGGAGAAGGAAATGGCAACCGACTCCAGTATTCTTGCTTTAAAAATCCCACGGTCAGAGGAACCTGACAAGCTAAAGTCCCTGGGGTGGCAAAGAGTCAGACAAGATTGAAACTACTTAGGACCAAGCCCCTCCCTGTCGAATCTCCTTCCCTCAACCCCATTCCACCCTTGAAGGAGACCACAGAGCTGGGCTCCCTGTGCTGTATAGAGCAGCCTCCCACCATTCATCCATTCTGCACCTCATAGTGTATGTATGTCAATGCTTCTCTCACAGTTTGTCCTAGCCTCTCCTTCCCCTGCTGTGTCTACAAGCCCATTTTCTATGTCTGCATCTCCATGTCTTTGTAAATAGGTTCATCAGTACTATTTTTCTAGATTCCACATGTGTGCGGTAATATACGATATTTGTTTTTCTCTTTCTGACTCACTCTATTATGTATAATAGACTCCATAATATATTCTTTATGTATTATTATTATAAAACATGATATGCAATTATTATTACTTTTGAACAGTAAACAGTTTTTTGCTGTTGTTAGTCATATGCTAGAATCTTTGATATGGGTTGTGTCTTTAAAGTGCAAAAGTAATTTAATAAAGTTCTCTGTGGAACTCAGACATTATACTTATTCAGATCTGCTGCAATTTCTATGCTTCGTTATTGGTATTATATTATTTTCTTTAGATTTGGAAAAATGAAACATGATTCAAGTTGTCAGGTGTGATCAGGGCCATTAATGGATGTGATTATGTTATCATGGTGTCTAGGAAGGGAAACAAATCCAAAATCCCAGAAATCACCAACCGGGATGAGAATTCCATGTAAAGACAAAAAAAATCCTCAGGATCTATTATGTAGGTAATGCTGACTCTGTAAACTCCCATGTAAGCACGAAAGGAAGTCAGGATCTGAGGAACTTGAGATTTTCTAGGGCACAGTTGTCTTTTTGTGGTTCAGTTGTTGAGCCATGTCCAACTCTTGCGACCCCATGGACTGCAGCATGCCAGGGTTTCCTGTCCTTTACTATCTCCTGGAGTTTGCTTAAATTCATGTCTATTGAGTCAGTGATACTAGAAATGTCCTTCAGTTCAGTTCAGTTCAGTCGCTCAGTCGTGTCCAACTCTTCGTGACCCCATGGGGGCACGCCAAGCCTCCCTGTTCATCACCAACTCCCGGAGTTCACTCAGACTCACGTCCATCGAGTCGGTGATGCCATCCAGCCATCTCATCCTCTGTCGTCCGTCCCCTTCTCCTCCTGACCCCAATCCCTTCCAGCATCAGAGTTTCTTCCAATGAGTCAACTCTTCTCGACGTGGCCAAAGTACTGGAGTTTCAGCTTCAGCATCATTCCTTCCAAAGAAATCCCAGGGTTGATCTTCAGAATGGACTGGTTGGATCTCCTTGCAGTCCAAGGGACTCTCAAGAGTCTTCTCCAACACCACAGTTCAAAAGCATCAACTTTTCGACGCTCAGCCTTCTTCACAGTCCAACTATCACATCCATACATGATCACCGGGAAAACCATAGCCTTGACTAGATGGACCTTAAAGCACCCTAATTTTCACTCTGTCAGTCCTTCCTCTTGGACTCACTTTGAAAACATTGGTTACTGTGCTAGGAGCACTGGAATAAAGGGAAAGACACTTAAGGGATTCAAAACATTTGTCAAACATTTGCAAAGATGCTTTTCTTCAGTCTCTTTCTAAGTTAAAATCTGCTCCTTTATCAAAAGTTGAAAAGTAACATATAACCTGAAATTACTATGGTTTAATAAAGTAAATTTCAAAGGGGGAAAAAAGGCATTAAAATTGGTTAACTAAGCTTAGGGAATTAAGTAAAAATAATCATTAAATTTTATGAAGTAGATTTTATGAAGGCTTCCCTGGTGGCTCAGAGGTTAAAGCGTCTGCCTCCAATGCGGGAGACCTGGGTTCGATCCCTGGGTTGGGAAAACTCAGGATAAACTTTTTACTGAAATTTTCTATTTAAACAAATGTTTGTCCTAGAAGTCAGGAAAGTGGAAAAAGATGGTGACTAGACATTAGTTTTCTACTCCAGGAGAGACTTCATTATTCATCAGTCATTCATACAGGTTTAGAAATGTTTGTAAACATGAACAGTTAGACTACAGAATTTTGTTTCCTTAACATTGCATGTTTCCTTAACATTGCAACATTCATTCATGCTTAAGGACAGTGTAAATAAGCAGATTTAATTTTTAATTCAATGCCTGCTTCTATTTTTCCAGTTAAATGTAATTCTTATCTTTTAAACTTAGCTCACAAATGTAGAGATGAACTTTAGGCTTCTGTTAAGACTTTACAATACTAGTTTATTACAAAAGTGTGTTAATTAATGAGAGATAGTGAAGGACAGAAAAGGGCATGGTAGGCGGTAATGGGCAGAAGAATGAAAATAGAAGCATGGTAGTACTATATGTATTCATGGTCAGCTTTGTGACCCCATGGACTTAAGTCCACAAGGCTCCACTGTCTGTGGAATTTCCCAGGCAAGAATACTGGGGTGGGTTTCCATTTCCTACTCCAGGTGACCTTCCCAACCCAGGATCAAACCCATGTTTCCTGTGTTGGCAGGTAGGTTCTTTACCACTGAGCCACCAGGGAATCCCCCCATTAGTACTATGTGTGTGCTTAGTTGCTCAGTAGTGTCCAACTGTTTGTAACCCCAGGACTGTAGCCTGGCAGGCTGCTTTGACTATGGAGATTCTCCAGGCAAGAAGGTTAGCATGCCCTCCTCTAGAGGATCTTCCAAACCCAGGGATCGAACCCAGGTCTCACACATTGCAGGTGGATTTTTTATCATCTGAGCCACCAGGGAAGCCCACGAATACTGGAGTGGATAGCCGATCCCTTTTCCATGGGATCTTCGCAATGGAGGGATCAAACCAGGATCTCCCACACTGTTCAGTTCCGTCGCTCAGTCATGTCCGACTCTTTGCGATCCCATGAATTGCAGCACGCCAGGCCTCCCTATCCATCACCAACTCCCGGAGTTCACTCAAACTCGTGCCCATCAAGTCAGTGATGCCATCCAGCCATCTCATCCTCGGTCGTCCACTTTTTCTCCTGCCCCCAATCCCTCCCAGCATCAAAGTCTTTTCCAATGAATCAACTCTTCTCATGAGGTGGCCAAAATACTGGAGTTTCAGCTTTAGCATCGATCCTTCCAAAGAAATCCCAGGGCTGATCTCCTTCAGAATGGACTGGTTGGATCTCCTTGCAGTCCAAGGGACTCTCAAGAGTCTTCTCCAACACCAGAATTCAAAAGCATCAATTCTTCAGTGCTCAGCCTTCTTCACAGCCCACTCTCTCATCCATACATGACCACAGGAAAAACCATAGCCTTGACTAGACGAATCTTAGTCAGCAAAGTAATGTCTCTGCTTATGAATATGCTATCTAGGTTGGTCATAGCTTTTCTTCCAAGGAGTAAGTGTCTTTTAATTTCATGGCTGCAATTACCATCTGCAGTGATTCTGGAGCCCAAAAAATAAAGTCTGACACTGTTTCCACTGTTTCTCCATCTATTTCCCATGAAGTGGTGGGATTGGATGCCATGATCTTTGTTTTCTGAATGTTGAGCTTTAAGCCAACTTTTTTTAAAAATTAATTTATTTATTTTTTAAAATTTACTTTATTTTACTTTACAATACTCTATTGGCTTTGCCATACATCGACATGAATTCACCACAGATGTACACGAGCTCCCAATCCTGAATCCCCCTCCCACCTCCCATCCCACAACGTCTCTCTGGATCACTCTCCTCTTTTACTTTCATCAAGAGGCTTTTTAGCTCCTCTTCACTTTCTGCCATAAGGGTGGTTTCATCAGCATATCTGAGGTTATTGTTATTTCTCCCAGCAATCTTGATTTCAGCTTGTGTTTCTTCCAGCCCAGAGTTTCTCATGATGTACTCTGCATATAAGTTAAATAAGCAGAGTGACAATATTAGGCAGATTTTTATTTTTTTTAGCCAGCTGAGCTACCAGGGAAACCCCATGGTAGTGCTATATATTTAAGGAGATTTAAAAACAGAATTTTTTTTATGTTAAACTTTTTTTTTTTCTGACTGACAAAGAAGTTTGTCAGACTATTATGTAGTATACCATGTCCTAGTTTTTTTTTTTTTTTTCCTGTTATTAACCCATTACATTAAAATTAGTTGCACAGTGGTGTCTGACTCTTTGCAATCCCATGTACTGTAACCCTCCAGGCTCCTCTGTTCTTGGAATTCTCCAGGCAAGAGTACTGGAGTGGGTTGGTTGCCATTTCCTTCTCCAGGGGAGCTTCTGCATTGCAGGAAGATTCTTTACCAACAGAGCTTTGAAGTGAAGTGAGGTGAATGAAGTGAAGTGAAAGTTGCTCACTCTTGTCTGACTATTTGCAACCCCATGGACTATAAATTCTCCAGGCTTTCCATTCTCCAGGGGACCTTCCGACCCAGTTATTGAACCCACATTGTGGGCGAATTCTTTCCCAGCTGAGCCACAAATGAAGCCCAAGAACACTGGAGTGGTTAGCCTTTCCGTTCTCCAGGGGATCTTCCCAACCCAGAAATTGAACTTTGTTTCTCCTGCATTGCAGGAAGATTCTTTAACAACTGAGCTATCAGGGAAGCCCAACTGAGTTTCAAAGTGAAGTCAAGTCGCTCAGTCGTGTCCAACTCTTTGCGACCCCATAGACTGTAGCCTACTCGGCTCCTCTGTCCATGGGATTTTCCAGGCAATAGTACTGGAGTGGATTGCCATTTCCTTCTCCAGAGAATNCTATCACTATTTTGTAAGTCAAGCACCAAACAACAGAAATAATTAGAACAGCACAACTAACAGTTTTAATCTAATGGTGAGCCTTAAATCAGAAGTGGCCACAGGCCTGGAAAAAGTGTTTTCATTTCAGTCCCAAAGAAAGGCAATGCCAAACAATGTTCAAATAACCATACAATTTCACTCATTTCACATGCTAGCAAAATTATGATCAAAATCCTTCAGGCTACGCTTCAGCAGTACGTGAACCAAGAACTTGCAGATGTACAAGCTGGATTTAGAAATGGCAGAGGAACCAGAGAACAAATTGCCAACATCCTCTGGATCACAGCAAAAGCAAGGGAATTCCAAAACACAATCTATTTCATTGACTATGCTAAAGCCTTTGACTGTGTGGATCAAAACAAACTGTGGAAAATTCTGAAGGAGATGGGAATACCAGATCACCGTTACCTGTCTCCTAAGAAACCTGTATGCAGCACAAGAAACAACAGTTAGTACTGGACATGCAACTGCTTCAAAACTGGGAAAGGAGTATGTCAACGCTGCACAGTCACCCTGCTTATCTAAATTATGTGTGGAGTATATCATGCAAAATGCTACGCTGGATGACTCAAAGCTACAATCAAGATTACTGGGAGAAATAACAACAACCTCAGATAATGCTGATGATAACACTTTAATGACAGAAAGTGAAGAGGAACTAAAGAACCTCGTAATGAAGGTGAAAGAGGAAAGTGAAAAAAGCTGGCTTAAAACTCAACATTCAAAATACAAAGTTCATGGCCTTCAGTCCCATGACTTCATGGCAAACAGACGGGGGGAATGTGCAAACAGCGACAAGATTTCATTTTCTTGGGTTCCAAAATCATTGTGGATGGTGACTGCAGCCATGAAATTAAAAGATGCTTGCTCCCTGGAAGAAAAGATATGATGAATATTAAAAAGCAGAGACATCACTTGACGACAAAGATCCATATAGTCAATGATATGGTTTTTCCAGCAGTCATGTACAGACATGAGAGTTGGAGTATAAAGAAACCTGAGTGCTGAAGAAGACTCTTGAATCTCCTAGGACAGCAAAGAGATCCAGCCAATCAACCCTGAATATTCACTGGAAGGACTGATTTTGAAGCTGAAACTCCAATACTTTGACCACCTGATGCGAAGAGTTGACTCATTTGAAAAGACCTTGATGCTGGGAAAGATCGAAGGCAGGAGGAGAAGGGGGCAACAGAGGATGAGTGGTTGGATTCAATGAACACAATTTTGAGCAAACTCCAGGAGACAGTGGACAGGGAAGCCTGGCATGCTGCAGTCATTGGTTGCAAAGAGCTGGACACGGCATAGGAACTGAACAACATACTATCATGGTCACATATAAAGTTCTACATTAAAAATTAAAGTCATAAGCTTTCAAGCACACATGAAACATTTACAAATTTATCACATAATAGGCCACAATGCCAGAGATAAGAAAGCCTTCCTCAGCGATCAATGCAAAAAAATAGAGGAAAACAACAGAATAGGAAAGACCAGAGATCTCTTCAAGAAAATTAGAGATACCAAGGGAACATTTCATGCAAAGATGGGCTCGATAAAGGACAGAAATGGTATGGACCTAACAGAAGCAGAAGATATTAAGAAGAGGTGGCAAGAATACACAGAAGAACTGTACAAAAAAGATCTTCACCACCCGGAATATCACGATGGTGTGATCACTCTCCTAGAGCCAGACATCCTGGAATGTGAAGTCAAGTGGGCCTTAGAAAGCATCACTACAAACAAAGCTAGTGGAGGTAATAGAATTCCAGTTGAGCTACTTCAAATCCTGGAAGATGATGCTGTGAAAGTGCTGCATTGAATATGCCAGCAAACTTGGAAAACTCAGCAGTGGCCACAGGACTGGAAAAGGTCTGTTTTCATTCCAGTCCCAAAGAAAGGCAATGCTAAAGAATGCTCAAACTACCACACAATTGCACTCATCTCACATGCTACTAAAGTAATGGTCAAAACTCTCCAAGCCAGGCTTCAGCAATGCATGAACCGTGAACTTCCTGATGTTCAAGCTGGTTTTAGAAAAGGCAGAGGAACCAGAGATCCAACTGCCAACATCCACTGGATCATGGAAAAAGCAAGAGAGTTCCAGAAAAACATCTATTTCTGCTTTATTGACTATGCCAAAGCCTTTGACTNTAATATCTTCAAAGAGGAGTCTTGAAAAGTTTAAATCACTTCTCCAAATCCACACTGTGTGAAAGGCCTGGACTAACAGTCCCAGAGTCAACTCAGCATCCTAAACACATGAAGTTAATGACTAAGAAAGTGACTATTTGTGTCACATGAGCACATTTCACAAGAAAGATAGGAATATAAAACACAACTACGTGCTCCAGAAAATTTCACCACATTAATTTATCTAAAACAACAGTCTGCACACCTGAGTTAACACGTTATTTATCAATGTTATAGGCGGAATTCAGTCTCATTCTCAGTTGCTCAGTCATGTCCGACTCTTTCCAGCCACATGGACTGTAGTCCACCAAGTTCCTCTGTCCCTCAGATTTCCCAGGCAAGAATACTGCAGTGAGTTGCCTTTCCTCCTCTAGGGGAATCGTCCCTACCCAGGGATAGAACCCGTGTCTCCTATGCCCCCTCCACTGGCAGGCAGATTCTTTACTACTGAGCCACTGGGGAAGCCCCATAGGCTGAACTGGGGAAGCCCCATAGGCTGAACGGGGTCACGCATAATTCATATGTTGACGTCTCAATGCCCAATACCTTAGAATGTAACTATAGTTGGCTATAAGGTCCTTAGAGAGGAATCAATTAAGGTTAAATTAGTTAACTAATTAATGGTAAATGAACTTATGAGGATGGATCATAATCTGATATGACTGGTGTCCTTTTAAGAAGAGTTTGGGGTACAGACACACCCAGAGGAAAGGCCACATAAATCCCAGTGAGAAGATGACCACTTTCGAGCCAAGGAGAGAGACCTTAGAAAACATCTTGCCTACACCTTGATATTGGACTTCTAGCTTTCACAATCTTGAGAAAATAGATTTCTGTTCAAGCCATTAGGTCTGTGGTCTTGTTTTTAATGGCAGCCCTAAAAGAATCATGCAATCAGCAGTAGTTTACTTCCTGAGTTCCACTTGAAGACCCTTTCCTGAATATACACAGACATACTAAACTGTAATGCCTAGAGTTTTGCTCAATTCCAATCAGCTTTTAGGTTGAAACACTTTCCTCAAACTATTTCAACCCAGTACTCTCAAAATCCATAAATACCTGCTAAGACTATACTAAAATGTAATCAACAGTCTATGACGAAGACTATAGCAATACTCTCTTTCATTTGATTGAATGTGTTTGGTTAAATTCAGTTTTACTTCATTAGCAGATTGTCCAATAATATGTGGGCTTTCCAAGTGGTACATTGGTAAATAATTCACCTACAATGCAAAGGACACAGAAGGCACGAGTTTGATCCCTGGGTCAGGAAGATCCCCTGGAGAAAGAAAGGGCACCCCACTCCAGGTATTCTTGCCTGGAAATTCCATGCAGGTTACAGTCCATGAGGTCCCAAAACAGTTGGACATGACCTAATGCCTAAACAACTGGTGATATTTTGGGTGGTTCAGAAATATGTAAGTTTTGCCAAAATTCAAAATTACTTGTATTTATGGCTCAAAATCATCACTTTTGAAACTGTAGTCTCAACAGATGCCCCTTGACATCCAGTTGATAGAATTCTTTGGCAATGATGGTGGGATCAGTTTCACATTAGATTTGAATTCTGCATTCTTTTCTTTAAGATTCCAAATGCTAAATGATTGTTTTCTCCTAGAATTCTTTGGCAATGATGGTGGGATCAGTTTCACATTAGATTTGAATTCTGCATTCTTTTCTTTAAGATTCCAAACGCTAAATGATTGTTTTCTCCTAAAAAATAATACCGCTTCTACTTATTTTGTGGTCCTTTGATCAAGTTTGAAAACTTTCATCTTTGGTAAAAACATGTTTTATTCCCAGGTTTCCCTGTTACTTTCTTCTAAGTTTATGATAGTCTCTATGAAAATGATAAGCAAAGGGCCAGAGAAGCCTTGAAATCAGTTGAAGTCTAATTATACATCACCTGAATGCACTTTCTCTCTTGCCTTTTTGCCCCTAAGAAATTCTTTGCTCAGTTCTGCCTCTCAGCAGTTGAGTATTGTCGGGATTTTCATTGGCAATGTCTAGTTAATTGATTAGTTTCCAGAGACATGGCACTGGATAAGCACCACTGATTGTGCAGTCCTATTAATGTGTTTGTATAAATCTCTGTTCCAGACACCTACTACTAGCATGTTTCTATGCTGTAATTCTAACTTGTGAAGATATTTTTCTAAATGTTATAGTGTCCCCTGAGGATGATTTAGAATTACAATAATTACTTTGAAGACCTTTTGTTATGAACAAAATTGTTCATCTGAGAGACATCTTAGAAATGAAAGAAAAAAATCCAACTATTTAATGGTCTGTGTAGAAATATGAAATTTCTTCAAAAGGAAATTCAGATTCCTTATTTATTTGACTGAGACAAATACAAAAATGTAAAAAAACAAAAAAAAACAAAAAAATTTGCTTCCTTCTTTATCTTAGATCCAGAAACAACTTGAATGTAAGGGCCAGTACACTACTGTTTCTCTTACCCAAGTATGAGCTTGTTCCTTTTGGCTATCCAAACACTTACAAAGCTTATTTGACTCTTGTTAAATCCCTTTCAGAATAGGGCAAGTGACTTAAGGTTGATATTAAGAGTTGATTTCCTCCTAAGCTAAGAACCATCTCCAAGACTTTTCAAAACCCACATAAGATAGGCAAAATAATTAACGGAAGGAATTAAAACATATCTTGGAAGATAGTATCCATTTATTTCTGATTCTATCTCAATTGTCCCCTTGTTAGTGGGAAGTTCAAACAGAAAAGTTAGAAGAAAAAGAAAAGAATGAGAAAACCCCAAAATGACTTAGGTAGTCAATGCTGCATAGTGGGCAAATGTGACTTGGAATACATGTAGATCTTCAATAAAATTTTTCAGAGATTATTTCCAGCATTTTATTCCTGAAATAGATTAGACCCTGAATTTGTACTGAAAGTTAGGAAAGAATAACCTATTGGACATCGAGGGCTCTCCTTAACATCTTTAGACAGCATTTTTCTCCCAGTATCACAAGTTCTTAAGAAGATAAAATGATAAAATTAAATGACCTTTGTAAATATTTAATGATTATACAAATATGACACNTGAAGAGTTCTATGTGGTGTAATTTGTCAGTTGTTGTCAAGCTGTCTCTTATACACATCTACAGCATTTTTCTCCCAGTATCACAAGTTCTTAAGAAGATAAAATGATAAAATTAAATGACCTTTGTAAATATTTAATGATTATACAAATATGACACTTTGTTTGGCAACACTCTAAAGTGTGTCAAAAATTGATCATCCAGCCCAGGACACTTGTAAAAGTGGCAATACTTATATATTGCCTAGGATACCCAGCATAAAAGACAAATATACCAGGCAGAATCATCTGCATCATTATTCAATTATTAGTATAAATCCAGGTGTTGTTTTCTTTATGTAGGTAATGAAACAAAGCTGTTCACCAACACCACCACCACCAACAGAAAAATTCTTCCTTTTGGAAGAATCTCTGGGAAATGACTTCTGATTTAAGTTAAGGACCACAAAATGGATTCATATAAAGCACCAAAAACATCTAAATAAATCTGAGGTATGTTGCCTCCTGACATCTCAGAGTATGCTTTGTTTGTTTTTCCCCTTTATAGCTGGGACAAGTGAACCAAATATGTATATAAACAAAATGTAGCTAAAATTTCCTTTGGTGTTTAGTTGTGCTCAGCCTCTTCACTAAACTTCTAAACAGAGAAATTAATAAATGGCTAAATATAGGAAAATATTCAAGTGAGTGTGGAAAAAATGAATGGTGAGAAAATTTAGACATGTACTATAAATGATTTACATACTAGAGAGCAAGTCCCTGACAAATAGAGTTTCCATTTTATTTTGTTTTCGTTATTTCATCATGCATAATTTAAAAATTGAGTTCACTTTGTCACACACAGGATACTTAATCTTCTTTAAAGTGACATCGTTGAGCAGTATCATATTTCAGGTGGAAATTGAAACCAGGCAGCTGAAAAATAACACACATCATGAAAATGTTAATCACAAAATATCTTCCAAACACTAGAACTTAAAAATAAGGTAACTAAAACAAGAACTAAAACATACATTACATTCTGATCCTTTTTATACCTTCATATTATAAATATTATCAAATAGTATATATATATATATATATAATGAATTTTATTGCTTGAATTTAAGTTGTATGATAAAGATATTCATGGAGAATAAAAAGTCACATATTTGAATGTTGCAGAATGCTCTTTTCTATTTTTCAATGATTTTCCACATTGGTAAATTAGCAACACAGTTGACAAACATGAAGTATGTTTTAATAAGTGTAATTCTTTAAGGAAAAGCAGAATACGTTAGAATACTACATAGCAGATTTTTAGGAAAGACTGTAGCATTAATAAAATCATGTCACAAACACCCAAACTATTTAGAATAAATACTGTATAAAATTTCTGTGAGGTAAGTAGCACCTAGGCTAGAAGAGTCACCTACAAAAACAGTGCAAGAGCCTGTCAAAAAAAAAAAAAAAAAAAAATCCTTTGATTAGAGTGTGCATGTGGGTGTGAGTGATTGTAACAAAGTGGGGTCTGGCTGTCGCCATTCAAAAAACAATAAAGAGACCAGGTTGGTGGAAAGGAAAGTTTGTTGTACTTTGGATGCCAGCAACCCATGGCAAAGGAATGGGGGGGAGAAGTCTGACCAAAGGCCAACTCTCCTCTACATTCCTCACAATAGGCAAGAGATTTTCCAGGCTGAGCGAAGGATTACATGCAGAAACAGCAGTCAGCTCTGACAGTCTGCTGGAAGTTGATCATTGGCGGTCTGACCAACATCATCTTGATTTAACTACAGTTCGTCTTAGTTCTGGGTCAGTTTTTTCTCCATTTTCTGAGGCCAGTTTTCGTAATTGCGGTGGCTTATGTCATGGCTCCGGTCTGGTCAGCCTGTAGTTAACTTCTGCACTCGGTGGAGGCTTCAGTATCTCTGAGACAGCTCAGAGGATGTGGCTCAGAATATTATCTATAGTCTTTGAGAAGGAACTAAAGGTCTTTGACTTTGCTTAGTGAGTATATTATTATTTACTTGGTCTCTTTTGACTATTTTCCTTTGTTCATGCATTTTCTTACTTCTCTGAAAGTTCAAGTTTTTCTCTAGACAAAAGACAGACAGAAGGCATGGGGGGCAAGGACCGTAGGGTCCCTCTCTGTTTTGTTATTGAGACGGAGGGAGGAAGAGAGAGAAAATGGTGAATGAGGAAGGAAAGAAGCAATCCAGAAGGTTAAAAACAATCCAAATGTGATTAAATACTATCATAAATATACTAAGAAATACATAAGGCGTCTTACTATGTTTAGTAATAATTTCTATTTAATGACTAGGTTACTGAAAATTTATCACAATTTTTCTTAGATGAAGTATAAAATTGATCTCACAAATATACTTTGAATATATTTTACTATTGAACTCCACATATCTGTATCAAAATAGAGTTAAACATAGATATTATATTATATATTATTCTAATTTTTAAATTGCTATTTATCTGATTAATGAAAACAAATGTTATTGCTTCTCTTTTTTTCCCATTAAAAAAAAGAAACTGATGTACAAATTCTTCTTTCTTTGGGAGCTTGTGTGCACCTGTGGTGGATTCATGTCGATGTATGGCAAACCCAATAGAGTATTGTAAAGTTAAATTTAAAAATAAATAAATAAATTAATTTTTAAAAAAAATTCTTTTTAAAACACTAAAATTTAGATCAAAGAATTTTTAGTCAAACTGATTTCTACCTAGATTGTACAAGTGAACGATATGTGATATTTAAAGTGCTGACATTACCTCTAAAATCTATTTAATCACTGAGAGATTATTGAAACTCTTAGCTGCAACTCTGATTTATTTAGTAAGACGAATTCCACATTCCATGTGTTTGATTGACTAACATGATATTTCTAGAAAGACTGTAAATTGCATTACTATGTTTCACCCTAGCAATGATGCTTGTAATATTATTCACCATATGAAAACCAGGTGCAAAATGAGAAAGAATTGATTTCATATTTTTTAGCACACAATCAAAAATAAATAAAAACACAATTCTTCAGATGACTGGAAAATGTGCTATTGTGGAAATATCCCTGGAGAATTTAGGCTTTGAAAACAATTCACATTTTATAATAGCATGATATTATAAAACTCATTCCTAAACAGACTAGTAGCAAAATATACGTGTGTGTGTGTTTGTTGCTTTTTATTAATTTTTATTTTAAATTAACATCTAAAACGAAAGCTCATAGTCCTTTTCTTGTATGAACAAAGGGGGAAAAACTTAAATTTTACATTTTAATCCTAGAAAAGTAAATTTAGTTATTTCTTAAGGTTAAAAAAAATGGCTGCTGGAGAAATAAAATTCTTCCCTTTTTGTCTGAAGTGCAACAGGAAGATGGCTTCTGAAGAAACTGCTTCAAAGAGAATAAGCAGGGAGGGATATTTATAAGACATCAAGTGTGTGGAGTCTCTCTGAGGAGCACTAGCAAAAAATCTGAGAAGAGAGACCCCAGCAAAGTTTCAAGCGTGTGCATTTTCAAAGGGAACACACACAATGTGAGTCAGAAAATACGACGGCATCTATATTGTTACCTGGGGGAGGAACTGGATATTATTTCCCAGTCAGTCAGGTTTAACTCAGGGCNATTTTTAAAAAAAATTCTTTTTAAAACACTAAAATTTAGATCAAAGAATTTTTAGTCAAACTGGTTTCTACCTAGATTGTACAAGTGAACGATATGTGATATTTAAAGTGCTGACATTACCTCTAAAATCTATTTAATCACTGAGAGATTATTGAAACTCTTAGCTGCAACTCTGATTTATTTAGTAAGACGAATTCCACATTCCATGTGTTTGATTGACTAACATGATATTTCTAGAAAGACTGTAAATTGCATTACTATGTTTCACCCTAGCAATGATGCTTGTAATATTATTCACCATATGAAAACCAGGTGCAAAATGAGAAAGAATTGATTTCATATTTTTTAGCACACAATCAAAAATAAATAAAAACACAATTCTTCAGATGACTGGAAAATGTGCTATTGTGGAAATATCCCTGGAGAATTTAGGCTTTGAAAACAATTCACATTTTATAATAGCATGATATTATAAAACTCATTCCTAAACAGACTAGTAGCAAAATATACGTGTGTGTGTGTTTGTTGCTTTTTATTAATTTTTATTTTAAATTAACATCTAAAACGAAAGCTCATAGTCCTTTTCTTGTATGAACAAAGGGGGAAAAACTTAAATTTTACATTTTAATCCTAGAAAAGTAAATTTAGTTATTTCTTAAGGTTAAAAAAAATGGCTGCTGGAGAAATAAAATTCTTCCCTTTTTGTCTGAAGTGCAACAGGAAGATGGCTTCTGAAGAAACTGCTTCAAAGAGAATAAGCAGGGAGGGATATTTATAAGACATCAAGTGTGTGGAGTCTCTCTGAGGAGCACTAGCAAAAAATCTGAGAAGAGAGACCCCAGCAAAGTTTCAAGCGTGTGCATTTTCAAAGGGAACACACACAATGTGAGTCAGAAAATACGACGGCATCTATATTGTTACCTGGGGGAGGAACTGGATATTATTTCCCAGTCAGTCAGGTTTAACTCAGGGCCAAGTGGAAGTTTCCACATGTGTTCCAGGGAAAAGAACACAGAACAGTCAAGATAGTTCAGGAAAATAGACCCTTTCATATTTAGTTATATAAGAATTCATAACTGTTTTTGAGCCAATTTGATCATTTCCTTTCTTTATACAGTACACAACTCTTTTCANTTGTGACACCTGTCTCTTATACACATCTAGATGTGTATAAGAGACAGGGAAAATAGACCCTTTCATATTTAGTTATATAAGAATTCATAACTGTTTTTGAGCCAATTTGATCATTTCCTTTCTTTATACAGTACACAACTCTTTTCAGATATGAGTGATTTTGAATTTTATGACATTGAGCTTGAATTTCAAAGTTTCATGTTATAAATTCTGATTGTTAAATCCAATATGTTGTGATTGCCACTCTTATTTTCCTACAGGAGCTGGTAATTTCACTGAAGGGATTCAATGGCAAAGTATATAAAGTGATTTGTCTTAACAATTCTATTACAAGACAATTTATAAAAGTTGACACTTGTTCAGAAATATGGTTCAGAGGGGGATAAAAAAGTCATATTATTTTTTTCACTGTATATGCTCATAGGATGGTTTTTCCATATTGAGTCCCTGTTCCCAATATCTATTGAACAGTGATATTTCACAATACATTTTTTTTTTAAAGAATAGAATAAGTATGGTTTGTTTGCCAGGACAGTTCTCTTTGTTACCAAATTTCCCAATAGTGTAGAATTTCTGAGTGGACACTAATCTGTAGTGAATTCTTGAATAGATGGTATCTGTTGATATTATCTTTTCTACGACACCAAATTTAGATGCCCTTGATATTATACCTCAAGGTTTCTCTGCTGTAACCTCAAAGCTGATTTTTGTCACTAAGCCATGACTGTTCTATTGTTTCTATTTCTATATACATTGGCTACCTGCACAATAGTGAGATTACTTTTTCTGTGTGCTGAAGGGAATTCGTTTTATATGAGAGGAAAAAAAAAATTACCCTTCAAAAACTGAGAGGCTCTGTATCTGTAGATTTCATTCCTGGATTGACTAAACACATATTTTTGCCATTATACTGTGGTCACCACTATGCTGCAGACATAAAAATTTCATGACAAAGACTGAGGTGTCATGCAGGCCACTAAATAAAACAAGCAAATCAAATAGCTGTAAAATGATGTGATAGTTTCAATGATCACTTGTCTGTTTATACTTTTGTCTGGTTTGGGCAAGCAGAGGGAGGGCCTTACCTAAAGAGGAGAATCAGGAAGATGGTAACCCCCGTCATGCTGGTAGACCCACTCTTGGCTTTAGATGGAGAAATAGACATGGGAAGAGTGGAAACAGTGGCAGATATTATTTTCTTGGGCACCAAAATCACTGCAGATGGTGGGTGCAGCCATGAAATTAAAAGACGCTTGCTCCTTGGAAGAAAAGCTATGACAAACTTAGGCAGCATGTTAGGCAAAGACATCACTTTGTCGACAAAGGTCTGTATAGTCAAAGTTGTGGTTTGTCCAGTAGTCATGTACAGATGTGAGAGATGAACCATAAAGAGGATGAGCAGCAAAAAAGTGATGCTTTTGAACTGTGGTGCTGGAGAAGACTCTTGAGAGTCCCTTGAATTGCAAGGAGATCAAACCAGTCAATCTTAAAGAAATCAACTCTGGATATTCAGTGGAAGGACTGATGCTGAAGCTGAAGCTCCAATATTTTGACCATGTGATATGAAGAGCCAACTCACTGGAAAAGACCCTAATACTGACAAAGATTGATGGTAGGAAGAGAAGGGGATGACAGGATAACATGGTTGGATAGCATCACAAACTCAATGGACATGAGTTTGAGCAAGCTCCGGGAGATAGTGAAGGACAGGAAAGCCTGGCGTGCTGCAGTCTGTGGGGTCGCCAAGAGTCAGCCATGGCTTAGCAACTGAACAACAGCAACAAACCACTCTCAGCTTTAGTGAAGCAGGGTGCAAAGCTGAGGAGGTCCAGTAATAGGGAGCTAAGGGTAATCTCTGCTCCTTGGAGATTGGATGGATCAGAGATTGGATGATTAGAGATTGGATGGATCTCAGTCTCACACCCAAAAGGAGCTTCAATTCTGCCAACTGTTTGAACCTGAAAAATGACCTTTTTCCTAGTTGAGCCTTGAGGTAAAAGCAGCCTCAGCTGGCATCCTGTTTGCAGTCTTGGAAGAGATCTTAAACCAGAGAACTCACCTAATCTGGGTTCACAGACACTGTGAGGTTTTAACATGCATGTGTGTTTTTAAATTGCTAAATTTGGGACACTTGTTATGCATCAATAGATAACTAATACAGATTTTTACCAAATACCAGTTGAGTGAGACATTGAATAAAGGGTAGATTTTATTGATGGCAGTAAAGGTGCAGTGAAGAATAAAGCTCCAATTGCACCACAGTTAATAAGGCACAGAGATGAAAAGCGACCGTACTTTCAGAGGGGACTGAGAGAGGTTTATGCTGCAGGAGCAGGTGTTCAAGAAAGTTTCAGGTGCTGAAAGAGGAAGCTGCCAGAGAAGAGGTTATATATCACTTCAAGGGAGCCGGGCTTTTAATCATTCTTGTCATATAAGAATGTAGATGGAGCAGACGAGAGAGAGGTTTGGGTGTAATTTAAAGAGATCACTCTTATAAAGAGGAAGAATTTAGCACAGGCAAGATTAGTAATATATTAGTAATAGCTAATATTTATAGGGCATTTATGTGACAAGAACTCTTCTACTTCATTTAACATCCACAAGCCTCCTCCTTATATTTTATCTGTTATCATTTCTAATACTAGGAAGTTGAGGTAGTGAGGAATGAAGTCAAATTATGAAGGATGCAGAGCTAGCCAACTGCAGAGCCAGGATCTCAACTCAATCAGATGTGCCCTCCAGCCCCTCTACACACTGACTGCTCTGTGCTGCCCCCATGTGGTGGTTCTGGAAACTGCTGCAGTGATAGGCTGGATCTTATTAAAAGGAAGCAGATAAAAAACCATCCTTTCTACAGAGTCGATCACACAGCATGAAGTAAGTCAGAAAGACAAATGAAAATATTGCATATTAAAACATGTAAGTGGAATCAAGGGAAGTGGTACAGATGAGCCTATTCCCAGGGCAGGTATTGTTGGGAGAACAAGCATATGGACACAGGGGAGGAAAAGGAGAGTGGGGTGAATTGCGAGAGTGGCATTAACGTATATACACTGCCATGTGTGAAAAAGATAGCTCGTGCGAAGCTGCTGTATAGCGCAGGGAGCTCAGTTTGGTGCTCTACGATTACTTGGATCGGTGGGATGTGAAGTGGGAGGGCGGTTCAAGAGGAGGGGATATATGTTTACTTATAGCTGATTCACTGTTGTACAATAGAAACTAACACAACATTGTAAAGAAATTATATTCCGATGACAATTTAAGCATTAAATTAAAAAAAAAAAAATCATCCATTCAACTACCAACTCCCTGACTTCATACCTAGCCATTGGGCCGCCTCCCTTGTGACAGCATGAAGGCTTCTCCATTTCTTATCTTTACTTCTCTTCTCAGTTCTGTTTCCTCTCTCTTTCTCCATATTCTTTCCATTAAACATCACTCCCACCCGAATCACCAAATTGTCCCTCTGTTTTTGTCTCTTCCCATTAGGATGTGGGCATGTGCGTGCTAAGTTGCTTTAGTCGTGTCTGACTCTTTGTGACACTATGAACTGTAAACCACCAGGCTCCTCTGTCCATGGGATTCTCCAGGCAAGAATACTGAAGTGGGTAGCCATTCCCTTTTCCAGGGGATCTTCTCTGCTGCTGCTCTAAGTTGCTTCCATCACACTAATTTGGTTGTTTGCATTTGAGCAACAGATCTCCTACTTATCAGCAATATAGCTGAGAGTACATTTTCTGTTCTTGACCTCAATTTTGCCATCTTATAATAATACCTACCTCACAGAATTTAAATGACAAAATATACAATAATACTTAAACTAAGCAGTTAAATATTAAAACTAATAAAAGAGGTGTCAAAGTTTCATTCAATTTAAAACAAAGGTGTTTTAATATCATAAGTTGGACCAATTAATATCTTCTGTTTTGAGATCTCTCTAGGTAGATGTGAGCAGGTGGAGTAAATTTTTGAAAGTATTTTCTAAAAATCAAGAGATTTTTAAAATATTTATTTATTTTTTTAATTTTGCTTTACAATACTCTATTGGCTTTGCCATACATCGACATGAATCCACCACAGGTGTACACAAGCTCCCAATCCTGAATCCCCCTCCCACCACCCACCCCACGTCTCTCTGGATCATCCCTGTAAACCAGCCCCAAGCATCCTGCATCCTGCATCGAACATAGACTGGCGCCTCGTTTCTTTGAAATTTTTTTATAGAAAGCTGTGTAATGAATTTAAGAAATCACCTAAAATGTGTTTAAGCTAATTACAGCGTATCAAAATACATGCTCTGAAAGTTGAACATATATCAAAATTACTATCAAGACAAAGGTTTCCCTGGTGACTCAGATGGTAAAGAATCTGTCTGCAATGCAGGAGACCTGAGTTCCACCCCTGGATGGGGAAGATCCCTTGCAGAAGGGAATGGCTACAAACCAGTATTTTTGCCTGGAGAATCCCATGGACACAGGAGTCTGATGGGCTGCAATCATGGGGTGGCAGAACCAGACAGGACTGAGTGAGTAACACTTTTACTTTCATCAAGACAACTTTCTATTTTAAAAAGGACATATATTTGCATGTTAAGATACTTTTACTATTATTTGTATGCTTTCATGGCAATTATAGAATGTTTGGGGAAAATTAGATATTATTATAAGCATCCTTGCAATAGGATTATTTTTAAATATATTTATAGCTCGTAAATATATTCCTCTGATTGATTTTATGATCCCAACTATATGTTTACACCTGATTTGGTTATAGTTTCTCACTTACTCAACCGTGAAGCAGAATTAAGAAAAAGAGAAAGCCCGTGAGTTAGCAACATATAATCTTTGGCATCCATATTTTAATAGATGAATATAATTGAATATAATAAGATTTTATTGAAAATTCAGACCTAAGCCAGTATAAGATTAATATGAGACTGATATAAAACCTCCTACACCCACTCTTTGCAGAAAGTGACTGAACCTGGTGCTCCCTCAAAGGACAGGTCAGCCAGAGCTCCAGTGTATCCAGCCACTGTTTTATTCACTATTCTGGACCATGGCTATTTGATATATCACACAGCTAGGTTATACCCCACTACAAACATCATTGGGTTCAATCCCTGGGTTAGGAAGACCCCTGGAGAAGGAAATGGCTACCGACTCCAGTATTCTTCCCTGGGAAATCCCATGGAGAGAGGAGCCTGGCAGGTTATAGTCCAGGGGGTCACAAGGACTCATAACATGACTGAGCATAAGGCTCATAAACTTTGTCACATTTATTTAACTTTACAGGTTTCAGTTCCTTGACTGGTAAAAGAAAGATGATAATTGAACTACCTCATCACATTGCTGATAAAATTCAATCCTGTAATATGTGATGTGTCTGGCATAAAGCCTGGCATAAAGTAAGAAAGTATAATAACTATAATTTAAATGAGGACACAGAAATGTAGCTCTCTCAAATAATTGACAATCCCTTCCATTTCATTTCTATAACACAGAAAATCAACATGCTTCCTCTGTTGTGGATCAAGAATAGAACACAGCCATGGAGCAAAGTGGGGGAGGGGAAACAAAAACAGGGCTTGGGATGAGAATAAGTAGAGATGAAAATATACCTTGGTTAGGTTAAAAAAAAATTGTATGAGAGAGAGAATGCTGATAGCTTTTCATAGTAGAAGTTGAATTCTAACTTGTCAGGCCTTGTCATTTGTGTTTGTATTGAAAAAGAAACAACACTTCATGAATCATCCTACAGTGAAGAAGAGAAAAACGCCTTGCATGCAGCTATGATATTGTAAACCACTTTGAAGTTTAATAGCACCATGCATGGGAAAATTTGATTTTTTTTTACATAATCATAAATTATTTAAGATCTTTCTTCTTTAAAAAGTTTGCATAATATATCATATAAGAGGTGTTCTAATCTTACAGAACATGGTATAGTGAGGCAGTAAGTCTTTGCAGCTAAAAATTACATACCTGAAATAAAACTCCCTAATGTTTAGAGATGATGAGCAAAGAATTGGATAAGAGAACATTTTATAGGATGACCTACAGTGACTTTGAATTTGGTGCAGAGGACATAAATGAATAATTTTTGTGAAACTTATTTCAAGGCAAAAATATAAAAGGATAGATATGAACATACTCGATGATTTGCTGATTTTGTGAACATTACCATGGAGAGCATATTGATTATTATAAGCAGTCCATTAATTTTTACATACTTTTTCTGAAAATCTATGCATAAATTGAGTATATGAAAGACAGACAATAGACTCACATGTTATTAGAACAAAGGAATATCTCAGCAAGCAAAATAAAAATTATAAAATCTCTGGTTACACCCTGCTGTTCAGGAACAAAACAGCCCAATTTATATATTAATTTAAATCATGTTTCATCATTAATCAAATGCACAGCCTTCCAGTTTTAGATCAAATATTTCCAAAAAGGAATAAAGATGATCCATTTTTTCAAGTTTAATAAGTTTTAATTTTATTTTAATTATATTGTGCTATTAAATTCTATTTCACAAATGTGAAAACTATCATTCTCTCTCTTATCTTGAGTTTTTAAACTCTAAAATTAAATCACATTTGTTACTTCCAGTTTAAAAGTACAGAGACATAGAAGAAAACAGAAGTGTTCTCTTGTGTATACATATATATATATATTTGCACACACTGATAATATCAAAACACAACCAAGTCAAGTTTGGTATTTTTCCTTTTCCCACCATCTATCTGAGGCTGAAATCTGCCCCTTCTCTCACTTCTACCTGCACTTTCATCCTCAGGTTTTTATTTCACTTGCTGTTAATAAAAAATTAATTATTAAGATGAAAAAAATACATATTAATACACATATGTGTAATCTAGAAAAATTGTACAGGTGATCCTGTCTGCAGGGCAGAAATAGAAAGAAACAAGCTTCCCTCGTGGCTCAGATGGTATAGAATCTGCCTGCAGTGTGGGAGACCCATGTTCTATCCTGGGTTTGGAAAGATCCCCTGCAGAAGGGAGTGGCTACTAACTCCAGCATTCTTACCTGGAGAATTTCATGGACAGAGGAGCTTGGTGGACTACAGTCCATGGGGTTGCAAAGAGTCAGACATGACTGAGCAACTAACACTGTTTACTGTACTGTAATAGAGAGGCACAGATGTAGGGAACAGACATGAGGACATGATGGGGGAAGGAGAAGGTGGGACACATTGGGAGATTAGGATTGGCATATGCACTACCATGTGTAAAACGGATAGCCAGTGGGAAGCTGCTGTGTTGCAACTGTAGCAAGGAGAAAGTCCCAGTCTGTGCAGACTTACATCCCAGAGGCATCTTGTAATTACCCCAAGAGAAGTACTTCTTTCCCCAGTGAAGATTTCCAAGTGGTAATGCTCACAGTGACAAGAAAAGGAAAAGATATTCACCAACACTTCACTCTTCCTGATTAGGAATGTGCCTGTAAGCTAAGTACCAACTTTGCAACAACCAGGATAGTTCCCCTTTGACCTACTCCGGATCATTTACATTTTATTCATAGCCCAAGTCCTTTCAATTGTTCTGTGTGGAGTCAGTCTAAATATTCCTTGCAAATTTCTCCCTCAAACTTGGCCTTGACTTAGCTTTAATTAAATTTATAGGTCACCCTACACCCACTACTGAGAGGATCAGTCTCCAAAGGGGATGTTCTAGTTGTTGGAATGTAGCTCTATCTGGACTTAGCACAGCTGTGAGATAGCAAGAATATAAGGTAACTTCAGCCTCTTCTAGTCTTTGGTTCTGTCAGTCACAGGTTTTATTGAAAACTACCAAAGAAAAGTACTGAAATGTTTATTTAATGTATGTTACAAATTATCTATTTAACATATGTTACAGATTGAATGGCCTATGTCATGTTATTACACTTTCTCATATGTGTGTGTGTGTGTGTGCTCAGTTGCTCAGTCGTGTACAACTTTTTGCGACTCCACATTTCTCCTCTATCCATGGAATTTTCCAGGCAAGAATACTGGAGTCAGTTGCCATTTCCTCCTCCAGAGGATCTTTCTGACCCAGGGATCAAACCTGTATCCCTTGCATTGACAGGCGGATACTTTACCACTCAACATGTTTTATACTACACTGATAAAATTTATATTACCTGTTAAATACACATATAAAACAAAATAGTTCAGTATGTATTTCCCTCTAAAACATCATTTCCAAATACATGCTACACTTAATATTGAACTTATATATCCTCTCAAATTAAGGAAATAAATTTCACACTTAAACAAAATTGCCCATAATTAAAGAAGAAAGATAGTGCTTCTTCTCATTGGTTTTAATTACAACTTTTCTTTACCCTATAAAATCAGTTTATGATTTCAGAATATTAACTTTATTATGCTATATCATTATAAAGGTGATTTCACTGATGGTTAGTTTAATTCAAATCACAGAAATAGTACATATAATGTCATAGCTGTCTTCTTGATTTATAATTTGTTTTAAATGCTTTCCTAATAAATTTATACCATCTATCAATAGTGAAATCTACATTGTTTTTTAATGGCACCATACACTCTGCACAGACATAGTGATTTGAAAAAACATAATTTTCTTATAGAGTTGACTCTTGAATTACTCAGGTCCACTTATATGCAGATTTTTTCACTAAATACATGATACAGTTAAAAAACACATAATATATAAAATATACTATGTACATGTGACTGGTTTTTATACTTCCATCTTTCCCTTAGGTCTCCAGTGTCTGTTTATTGAATGAATTTGTATACAGACACATTGCAACTGCACTGTTAATTGCATAAGAATAGGAATTTTGCAAAGGGCAGGGTTGCTGAGTGCATTTGCCAGGGCTATTCATTTCAGACTATTCAATTTGAAGTATGAATATTAGAGCTAATTATGAATAGCACAACTGAAATTAGAATATGTATTAGAAATTTTTCTTTTGATAAATATTTTTCATAAAAATATCTTCATCAGCTGGGTGTTAATACAGCCCAGAACACTCAATGTATATGAAATAATATAGATCAGCAATGAGTTACTGTGAGAATTAAACAAAACGGTATCAATACATATAAGTGACATGGCACAAAGTTCTGCACTCAATAAATCTTGCTCTCCTTCCTGTAAAACAGATTATCCAGGTGATAATTTGTAACTGGAAAAAATAAAATCTAAATATTGAATTTTGTATTCCAGTAGGACTAAATAAAAAAGTGTTTGTGTGTTTATTGTGTTCTACTCAAAGCAAAGTTGTTCAGTTCAGTTCAGTTCAGTTGTTCAGTCATGTCCGACTCTCTGCGACCCCATGAATCACAGCACGCCAGGCCTCCCTGTTCATTACCATCTCTCGGAGTTCGCTCAGACTCACATCCATCGAGTCCGTGATGCCATCCAGCCATCTCATCCTCACTCGTCCCCTTCTCCTCCTGCCCTAATCCCTCCCAACATCAGAGTCTTTTACAATGAGTCAACACTTCACATGAGGTGGCCAAAGTACTGGAGTTTCAGCTTTAGCATCATTCCCTCCAAAGAAATCCCAGGGCTGATCTCTTTCAGAATGGACTGGTTGGATCTCCTTGCAGTCCAAGGGACTCCCAAGAGTCTTCTCCAACACCACAGTTCAAAAGGATCAATTCTTCGGTGTTCAGCCTTCTTCACAGTCCAAATCTCACATCCATACATGATCACAGGAAAAACCACAGCC
>SJYV01046368.1:391835-458949 GCA_006410875.1 Neotragus pygmaeus | reverse complement strand
GGGGAGCAGACACAGCTAAGGCCTAGCTCCTGCCTTGTGGAATTGACGATCCAGCTGAGGAGACGAGTCAGACTCCAAGGAAGGAAGAGAAAGAGAGAGGAAGAGAGGGAGGGGAAAACTAGCTCTTACAAACAGCCTTTCCAACTGTGATCGTTTCAGGTTTATAATGAACAGTCAAGTTCCACAGCTACTCACAATGGTCCAAGGGCCACTACAGTCAGGAACCAACCCAGCTGGAGGGCAACACACTGTTGCCTGGAGGGCCCTCAGATGAATGCTAGTCAGGCCGCACGGAGTGGTCTCTGCTGGCCGCCTCGCCCTCTGCTAACCCCGTCTGCCCGCGCACCTTCCGAGCCTGTACACATTCTTTTATCCATAAATAATAAACAAGCATCCCCTTAAGGATATGTTGGGTGCTCTGCCCTATGTCACATGTTAGGACAAACCAACAAACAAGACCTAGTCCGTGGCCTTTAGGCGCTCAAGGACTAGCAGGAGAGAAAAACACACACTGTTTCAAGGCAGGCTGCAATCTCAGGCAAAGCAGTAGAGGGACGGAGGGCTGGGTCTGGAGGGTGGGGCCTGAGCGAGGGGGGATGGACAGACAGTGCCTCCTGATTTCACTGCGTCTGGCTCTCAGCCAGCCCAGGCAGAGAGTGGATGGGGAGACAGGCCTCATTCCGGGCCAGACAAGGGGGTACAGACCTGACTTCCTCTCCCTCAAAGGCGCTGGGGTGTTTCTGCTCCAGGCAGGCCCACTGGAGCCCAGAGCTGAATCACGAACCAAGGAGCAGGGGTTGCCTTGGTTAAACAGTGAAGCCTCGCCTTGCTGCTGCTGGGGAGAGCATCAGTGGTGTCAGTCAGGAACTCCGTGGCGCATTTCTGTTCACTGCAGAAATACGTTTGCAGCCTGGACTGACTCTCCACGTTCATCCTGCTGAGAGGCCAGGAGATGAAACGCCCTTCACGTGTCAGTCATAAACTGGAGTGGTTTTGCCCAGCTCACTCCATCCCCCCAGTAGCAATGTCTGTGTCGCCCCTCTCTGCCGCCTCTTTCAGGCAGCAGCCTCCTGCACCTGACTCTTGGCCAGCATTCTGGATGAGGGCTATTATCCTCTTTCTTGAGTCAACTCCCTGACCACAGTCATTGGTTGCAGGGTCAGCAGCTCCAAGGTGAATCAACTGAGTCCTTTCCTGGTGTCTTTCAAACAGGAGATGGGAGAGAAGAACTTTTTTTTTTTTTCTTGACACAAGACCATAACAGCTGAAAGCCTGCAGTTCCCAGAGGCTGTAATTTGGGCCTCCTGGAGACACCAGCTAGAAAGAATGAAGTTGACTCACAAGGAGAGTCAGAGACGGAGGGAGACAGAGAGAGGAAGAGACAGAGACAGAAGGAGACAGAGAGAGAGAAGCAGAGAGAGGCAAAGAGAGAGGGAGAGACAAGGACAGAGAGAGGGCCTCCCTGGTGGCCCAGTGGTAAAGAATCCACCTGCCAATGTAGGAGACATGGGTTCACTTCCTGGTCCAGGAAGATCTCACATGCCAAAGAGCAACTAAGCCCAGGCACCACAAATCCTGAGCTTGTGCTCTAGAACCCATGCTCTGCAACAAAGGCCACTGCAACGAGAAGCCTGTGCACTGTNGGTGGGAGGTGGGAGGGGGATTCAGGATTGGGAGCTTGTGTACACCTGTGGTGGATTCATGTCGATGTATGGCAAAGCCAACAGAGTATTGTAAAGTCGAATTAAAAAAATAATTTAAAAAAAAGTTAATATGAAAGAGCTACAAGCTATGTGATTCTAACAATCTAACGTTCTGGAAAAGGCAAAATTATGGATATATTGCTGAGTGTGCTTGGTGATTCAGTCGTGTCCAACTCTTGGCAACCCCATGGACTGGACCCACCAAACTCCTCTGTCCGTGGGATTATCCAAGCAAGAATACTGAAACAGATACCCATTCCCTTCTCCCGGGGATCATCCCAACCAAGGGTTTGATCCCAGGTCTCTTGTATTGCCTGTGGATACTTTACCATCTGAACTGCTAAGGATGGATACAGTAAAATATTAGTCTACTAGTTGCCCTGAATTAAGACAGAGAAAAAGAGGCATAGACAGAACATAGATGACTTTTATGGCAGTGAAACTATTCTATACAGTACTGTAATGATGATACTTATCATCATTCATTTCTCAAAACTCAAAGAATGTACAAAAGCAAGAATGAACCTTAATGTAAACTATAATCTTTGCATGATTCAGTTCAGTTCAGTTCAGTCGCTCAGTCGTGTCCGACTCTCTGCGACCCCATGAATCGCAGCATGCCAGGCCTTCCTGCCCATCACCAACTCCCAGAGTTCACTCAGATTCACTTCCATTTAGTCAGTGATGCCATCCAGCCATCTCATCCTCTGTCATCCCCTTCTCCTCTTGCCCCCAATCCCTCCCAGCATCAGAGTCTTTTCCAGTGAGTCAACTCTTCACATGAGGTGGCCAAAGTACTAGAGTTTCAGCTTTAGGATCATTCCTTCCAATTTGGTTCACTGATTGTAACAAAAGATCCCACTCTTGTTTGGGACTTTACCAGTCGGGTGAGGTTGTGGATGTGAAGGGACATGTGTTATATGGGGACTCTCTTCACCTTCTGCTCAATTTTGCTGTGAATCTAAAACAGTTCTAAAATATATATTTTAATAATTAAAATATTAGTAGTAATATTTGACTTAATCTTTTTTCCATCTCAACTTCTAGTATGAAAATAGAATTAATCAGCTTTCTCAGTAAAAATAATCAATATTATATGTTGATACAAACAAGCCCTCCTGTGTTATATTATCCTTCTTTCCCAATCTCCACTCTATGACTTCCTTAGGTAGCCATTATAATGTGACACATACATGTTTACAAATATACATGTTTTGATGGAAAAATATAACCACAACATGAAAGTATAGAATTATTTTATTTGGTGAGAATGTTTAGGATTCTGAGTCCGGGAGATAGTATCTCGTAGCTCTGAGAAAACTGTTCCAAGGAACAGGAGGGGAAGTCAAGTTATACAAGTTTGCAACAAAAAGAGCAGACAGTGTGAACATCAAAGATCAGGTATCAAATTAAAAATTGTAACATGCTATTTATGGGAAGATACCAGCCTCAGCTCACAGAATTCAATCCTTTCATGTGCATCTCAACTATCTGGGGCCAATCCTGTTTCCTTGTTTGCCTTGCTTCTCACATTCCCCCAGCTCCTCTGCAATCACTTTGGAGGGTGGCAGCACCCTCTGGATTGCAGTTTTGGAAACCCTCTCTCATATTTGGAGTCCAGAAGTTGCCCATGGCTGTGACATTTCTTGTCTAGTAATATGGCAGGAGATATTTTCACTTCACATGTTTCCATGGAAAAAAAGATTTCGATGTGCATATATGTATGTCAATTTACATAAAGTTTGTTTAGCTGTGGACCCTGTTCTCTTTCTTATGATTTTTACTCTAGAGTAATATTATTTTGTTGTGTTGTGGCATATTTATCAAAAGTAATTTGGTAAAATTTATTTTTACTCAAGTTATCTGTTATCACAAGCAAATAAAGAAAAGCAGTATAGTATTTTGTTTTGATATTATTTTTGTTGGGTTTTGTCTTACTTTTGATGTTTTGTTTAGAGACAGTAGGTGGGATGGAAATAATATTAAGCAGAAGACAAAGGATATAATCCCATATCTTTTACATTTGTTGTCATTTAATTCATTAGAATATTAGTTATCGTCATCACTCACTTCATGCCTCTCTACAAAATAGTGGTTGACTTTTTGCAGCATCTCCGTGATTTAGCATAGTGCCTGATATATCATACACACAGACACACATACAACACACACATACATGTATACATATATGCATAAATAATGGAGTTGGACTAGACAATCTCTGGACCTGCTTTCCTCACTCTTCAGCTGCAGTCTTGTCAATAATGTCCATGATTCCTCTATCATCAGAGCCTCATTTTGTACCAACTGATCAAATCAGTATATTTTTAATACCTTGCTATAATCATGTAATTAGTATGTAGTTATATGGCAATAATTTCTTGAAAACACAGACAAGTTCTTTTTATTTGGCAACAACAAAAACAAGAAGGAAAAACAAAAGCCAATCCCCTCATCATTTTATTAGCAAGCAATAGTTACTGCATTTGAGGATTTTTAATGGCACTATCTTATAATATATTATTATTGCTAACCTTAGTAACCTTTCTGTCCCTTCAATTGCATATAAAGAAATTTGCAGTAGTGAGTTTTTATAACAATTACTTTTTTCCTTTTCTTTCTTTTTTTTAAACTCTTCTCTTTTACAATCAGATACCATATGTGAAGGAGCATATTCAATTTTGAAAAACCTGTTTGCTTACAATTCAAGCCAAATGCAATTCTCACTAATTGCTTTAAACTATTCTACAACAAGGAGACTTTAAAATTTGTCCCAATATGTGTTTAATGTGAAAAGCTAAAATGAAATTTTAATATAAGATATCTCTATATTTTGATCCAGGAATAATTAGCCATTTTTATTTGCAAGAACCCAACATAATTAACCCTACCACACAGTTTCGGATTTGAAAAAAGAATAATTTTTAAAAAGGTAGCATTAGAAACAGTAAATCAAAGCTAATGAAGCAACATTAGCACTTTTATGTTGTAGGTTCTAATTAGAAAGTCTGTTAATGAAATTGGGGCATTTACTTAATTGCTGTGAACAATTATTTTCAAATTAAGCTCAGCAATTAAATAGCATGATTAAGCTCAGAGTAGTGGAGTTAGGTAGGGGTATGGTAACTCTTTTGCATGCTATATTAAGGATAACAGTTTAAATTCTTAGTATGTGCTGATTAACAAATGTAAATGGCATGCAGTACTTCTTGGTCTTGGAGATTTATGCAAAGAATTTTCCTATTGCTTTAAATAGTTGCCTTGCACAGTAACTTGGAAAGACTAGAACCCCAACCTCCAACATGCCCCACTTAACTGAAATAGATGCTTTCCTTCCTATAAATGTCAAACTTCCTGAAATATGCTTCTACACTTACAGGCTCCATTTGCTCACTTTTCATTTAGCATTCTAAGTCTTGTTCTTAGACTTCAGAACCATCACTAACAAACTGATTGTCACAAAATTCGTGCTTGCAATTGATTCAATACTGGTAGACTACTTGATCTTTAATACCAACCCTTGAGATCATTATTATTAACATTTATCTTCTACAGGTAAAACTGAAATAAAGAAAGATTGTTTAAATCCTTTCAAAGACACACCATTGATAAATGGCAGAGTGGGAATTTGAACACAAATTCACTTAGGGCAAATCTCATGCATCTAAAGTAAAATGAGCTTCTCATTATGTCTGCTAGGGCAATTTCTTCTCCTTGAATTATAAATGTTTTTCATTATCCTCACTCTACTGGATTTCTCAGTGTTGAATACTGCTGACCATTCTCTCATTTTGAAGTTTCCTTTACTTTCAAATCACCAAATATCCCTCTTTCTCTTCAATTTCTTCTGTGTCTCAGTTCCATTTGTTTTGTCAAGTTTTTTTTCCCCATTTCAACTATTACAGGTTATTAAAGCAACATTTTCAACTTTATGTTTTCTTTAAATGAAAATCTTCAAAGTGTCATAATCATGTTTCATAATATCATTACAATTTTACCAAAAGGTTATGCAGAATTTTTAGAATTAGAAAAAAACTTTAATAGTCTAGAAGAATTCTATAAAGGATTGATCTCCTTTAGAATGGACTGGTTGGATATCCTTGCAGTACAAGGGACTCTCAAGAGTCTTCTCCAACACCACAGTTCAAAAACATCAATTCTTGGGCGCTCAGCTTTCTTTAAAGTCCAACTCTCACATCCATACATGACCAGTGGAAAAAACCATAGCCTTGCTAACTGTTGCTTTCTGACCTGCATATAGGTTTCTCAAGAGGTAGGTCAGGTCGTCTGGTATTCAAATCTCTTCTAGAATTTTCCAAAGTTTGTTGTTATCGACACAGTCAAAAGCTTTGGTATAGTCAGTAAAGCAAAAATAGATGTTTTTCTGGAACTCTCTTCCTTTTCCCATGATCCAGTTATTTCAGTCGTGTCCAATTATTTGCGACCTTAAGGATCATATCTTATTAGGCTCATCTGTCTATATGATTGTCCGAGCAAGAATACTGGAGTGGGTTGCCATGCCCTCCTCCAGAAGATCTTCCCAACTCAGGGACTGAATCTACACCCCTTGTATCCTACATTGGTGGGTGGTTTTTTTACCACCAGCACCATCTGGGAAGCCCTATCCCCCTGGGGTATTTATAAAATTATTACTTCAGAGTTCCAAATTTACCCTTTTCTTCCTTACCTGAAAATATAGTTTGGACCTGTAAATATTTATATTTTGTTGACCGATATGATTTTTAAATTGTCAGTAAAGGAACCTTAGAGGAGCAGTGAAGGAAAAATAGATATTCAACTTCCAGGGTCCTTCTCTCAGCAGGTTACTGCAGTATAGTTTCTAGGACATTCAATTCCTTCAGCAAATGACTTTTTCAGCACCTGCTTCCTGCACTGCTGGGTAGCTAGTAGATTAGCCCAGCAAAATCTCAAGCTGCTTCTCTAAGAATTTCAAAGTATGGCATCTCCTTTTGGATACATTTTGCAGAATCACAGAGAAGCAGTTCTAACGACCTCTGTTGGGACAGAGTCTCTGTTTCCTCTGACATTCAAAGAGCCAAGGTCACACCTTTCCCACTGAATCTCAGATCTGGGGCTTGTCTGTGAGCAAATCCTCTGTTAACTTCGACCTTCAGAGGATGGGTATGCTGCTGCTGCTGCTGCTAAGTCGCTTCAGTCATGTCCAACTCTGGGCAACCCCATAGACAGCAGCCCATCAGGCTCCCCTGTCCCTGGGATTTTCCAGGATTTGCCATTTCCTTCTCCAATGCATAAAAGTGAAAAGTGAAAGTGAAGTCGTTCAGTCGTGTCCGACTCTTCGCAACCCCATGGACTGCAGCCTACCAGGCTCCTCCATCCATAGGATTTTCCCGGCAAGAGTACTGGAGTGGGGTGCTATTGCTTTCTCCAAGAGGATAGGTATAGATGATAGCTATTTATGCTTAACTTCCCCCTGTCAAAAGTAGGTGTCATTTCTCTCTTCTAGTAGGATCCAGAATAATGTATCCACAAATTAATGTGCTGTGCTATACTAAATCACTTCAGTTGTGTCCAAATTTTTTGTGATCCCATGGACTGTAGCCCACGAGGCCCCTCTGTTCATGGAGTTCTCCAGGCAAGAATGCTGGAGTGGGTTGCCATTCCCTTCCAAGGGATATTCCTGACCCGGGGATCAAACCCACATTTCTTATGTCTCCTGCAATGGCATGCAGGTTCTAACCTTCACAAACTCAAAATTAAACTCATAAACCAATCCAAAGAATGTTGAAGTTTCTTTTCTGCTTCCTATATTGCTAGTCATCCAAGAAAGAAGCTTTACATAAAATTTAGTTTCAGTTAAATTAAACCCTCTCAATTAAGCTACATTCCCTTATAATATGTCGAGTTTTATTCATACACACACACACTCAATCTTCAGGTTTTGTCAATTTCAGAACCATTCTCAAATTTAATATATGTGATAGAAACAACAGGTCATCATTTCTTTCACAGTTATAGCCTTTTATTCATTTATTTTTTCTCATTTGACTCACTTATGCCAATAAATTGCCTCTTTGTTCTACCATCAAACCATTTTAAACAAATCTATCCTGTTGGCATTCAAGTTTTCTACCTTCTCCATGACTATAGCTCAACTTTTGAATGCTGCCTGAGAAAAATTATACAATTAGGCAGTTTGATACCAAAATAAATTACTGATCATGCAGCTAAACTGAGCTCTCCACAATGCAATTCCAGTTTCACATTCACCATCAAGAATTTTAGAAATTTCACTCCAAAACTTTCAAATCTCCAACACATTCTCTTTGCTCTTATTGCCTATCACAAATAAAATATAAGCTATTCAGAGGGAGTATCAATGTATCACTGTCTCCATGAAATTATCAGCTCCATATACCTTTTTTCCTGATGTGTCCCCATCCCATTTTTTTCATTTTATTGATATTGTAGAGGAAGTATCTCAATGTTAGATTCTTATATAAAACCAATTTCTGTTTTATAGTAACATTTATTTCCTTTTCTTACCACTTAAATGATTTCCTCTGAACCCATCCCTTCCCATCAGCATTTACATGTTTTCAAGTCTATACTTTTATATAAAAAAAAAGTGACAACCATGAACACTGACACAATAGTTATCCTCTTCATCTTTTTCATTTTATTCAACATTCTTTTCCTCCTAAAATATCACTACCGTCAAATTTTTTGATCACCCCTAGAAATCTTGGATGCCTTTTCTCTTGTATCTGGATGATGGTAGAGATTCTTGGATCTATTAAATCTCTTCATCCCCACACCAATATTAAAGTCCATCACCCATCAAATTATACCTGAACTTTGCAATAGTTTCTTCTACTCACTTTAATTAACAGATTCATTTTTGAATCATTTAAATTGTCTTAATGAAGTGGTAACTAGATCATAATTTCAGTTTAATAGCCTTATATTGTTTCATGATGTATACAGGGAAAAATATTAGAAATTTAAGATTTAGAAATCCTTAATAATTTCTGCTAAATTTTAATAATAGCTATTTAGAAGCTATTTCAAATTTTTAGACACAATAAAATAGCTACCTTTTCAGTATATCTCTTAAAACTAACCCCTTCTCTCCCTCTCTCCTGTACTTCACTGCACTGAATTCCATTTCTCCATATCCAGTGTTTCTGAATCTTTGATTTCTTCCCACACACCTGTATATTTGCAAATATGGTTCATTGGGTCATGTTTTTAATTACATTTATTTTATTTTTTCAATAATTAGATAATTAATTAATCAAATTATACTGGAAATATTTTCAGATTAAAATACAATACTATGGAATCTGACTGAATATTAAGTAAATGTATGTAAAGCTTTGTTGAATTTCAATGAGCTTGCCAGTTATTCAGCCAAGAAGTCATTTGAACTCTTTTATTATCTGTGTCAGACTTCCCAGGTAACTGGGAAGAATCTACTTCTAAGACAGGAGACACAAGAGATGCATGTTCCATCCTTGGGTCAGGAATATTGCCAGGAGTAGTAAATGGTAAACCATTCTAATATTCTTGCCTGGAAAATCCCATGGACAGAGCAGACCACCAGACTGTCCATGGGGTCACTGAGCACACACACACAGCACATCATCTGTGTCACTTTATTCATATTAGGTTGTTTTTCATTTCCTTTCTTTTTAAATGTGCTTAATATATTTCCATATTTAACTCTTGGCTGAAGATAGAAAATATAAACCATAATGATGTGAGGAAAACTGAGTGCTGAAGAACTGATGCTTTTGAACTTTGGTGTTGGAGAAGATTCTTGAGAGTCCCTTGGACTGCAATGAGATCCAACCAGTCCATCCTAAAGGAGATCAGCCCTGGGATTTCTTTGGAGGGAATGATGCTGAAGCTGAAACTCCAGTATTTTGGCCACCTCATGCGAAAAGTTGACTCATTGGAAAAGACTCTGATGCTGGGAGGGATTGGGGGCAGGAGCAGAAGGGGATAACAGAGGATGAGATGGCTGGATGGCATCACTGACTCGATGGATCTGAGTCTGAGTGAACTCCGGGAGCTGGTGATGGACAGGGAGGCCTGCAATTCATGGGGTTGCAAAGAGTCAGNATGTTTTCAAGTCTATACTTTTATATAAAAAAAAAGTGACAACCATGAACACTGACACAATAGTTATCCTCTTCATCTTTTTCATTTTATTCAACATTCTTTTCCTCCTAAAATATCACTACCGTCAAATTTTTTGATCACCCCTAGAAATCTTGGATGCCTTTTCTCTTGTATCTGGATGATGGTAGAGATTCTTGGATCTATTAAATCTCTTCATCCCCACACCAATATTAAAGTCCATCACCCATCAAATTATACCTGAACTTTGCAATAGTTTCTTCTACTCACTTTAATTAACAGATTCATTTTTGAATCATTTAAATTGTCTTAATGAAGTGGTAACTAGATCATAATTTCAGTTTAATAGCCTTATATTGTTTCATGATGTATACAGGGAAAAATATTAGAAATTTAAGATTTAGAAATCCTTAATAATTTCTGCTAAATTTTAATAATAGCTATTTAGAAGCTATTTCAAATTTTTAGACACAATAAAATAGCTACCTTTTCAGTATATCTCTTAAAACTAACCCCTTCTCTCCCTCTCTCCTGTACTTCACTGCACTGAATTCCATTTCTCCATATCCAGTGTTTCTGAATCTTTGATTTCTTCCCACACACCTGTATATTTGCAAATATGGTTCATTGGGTCATGTTTTTAATTACATTTATTTTATTTTTTCAATAATTAGATAATTAATTAATCAAATTATACTGGAAATATTTTCAGATTAAAATACAATACTATGGAATCTGACTGAATATTAAGTAAATGTATGTAAAGCTTTGTTGAATTTCAATGAGCTTGCCAGTTATTCAGCCAAGAAGTCATTTGAACTCTTTTATTATCTGTGTCAGACTTCCCAGGTAACTGGGAAGAATCTACTTCTAAGACAGGAGACACAAGAGATGCATGTTCCATCCTTGGGTCAGGAATATTGCCAGGAGTAGTAAATGGTAAACCATTCTAATATTCTTGCCTGGAAAATCCCATGGACAGAGCAGACCACCAGACTGTCCATGGGGTCACTGAGCACACACACACAGCACATCATCTGTGTCACTTTATTCATATTAGGTTGTTTTTCATTTCCTTTCTTTTTAAATGTGCTTAATATATTTCCATATTTAACTCTTGGCTGAAGATAGAAAATATAAACCATAATGATGTGAGGAAAACTGAGTGCTGAAGAACTGATGCTTTTGAACTTTGGTGTTGGAGAAGATTCTTGAGAGTCCCTTGGACTGCAATGAGATCCAACCAGTCCATCCTAAAGGAGATCAGCCCTGGGATTTCTTTGGAGGGAATGATGCTGAAGCTGAAACTCCAGTATTTTGGCCACCTCATGCGAAAAGTTGACTCATTGGAAAAGACTCTGATGCTGGGAGGGATTGGGGGCAGGAGCAGAAGGGGATAACAGAGGATGAGATGGCTGGATGGCATCACTGACTCGATGGATCTGAGTCTGAGTGAACTCCGGGAGCTGGTGATGGACAGGGAGGCCTGCAATTCATGGGGTTGCAAAGAGTCAGACACGACTGAGTGACTGAACTGAACTGAACTAAATGATGTTGGATTATAATGCTGCTGCTGCTAGGTCACTTCAGTCGTGTCTGACTGTGTGCGACCCCAGAGACGGCAGCCCACCAGGCTCCCCCGTCCCTGGGATTCTCCAGGCAAGAACAAGTGAAGTTGCTCAGTCGGATCCGACCCTCAGCGACCCCATGGACTGTAGCCTTCCAGATTCCTCTGTCCATGGGATTTTCCAGACAAGAGTACTGGAGTGGGGTGCCATTGCCTTCTCCGTGGATTACAATAAGTTTGCAATAATTCTTCAAATAGACAAGATAACTTGTATTATATCTGTATGTTGCATTCATATTTTTATGTTTTTTTTAAACTATTACTTGGGAGTAAAATTACACACCCATGAGATGTTAATGTGCCATTTGTGCTTCTAATACTCTCTGTACTATCTCATTATTTATAAATGAAATGTAAATTTTATTAAGATGAAACATTACTTTAGCCCAAAACTGTAAGAAATCCAAACAACAGTCTATGAAGGCATTTTATCTGTGCTAGATATCATGCCATATAATTATATTTCAATTTACACTTTATTATATACCCAGTTCCTCTCCCTCCAAATAATCCATACATATGCATTATGTATTACTATATTATTCCTCTTTTTTCATAGATAATTATTCAATGTAAACAATATGGCTCAGAGGCTTAGCATTGTCTACCTAAAATATGTATAAATACATTGTCTTCATAATGCTGTTAAAGATTTTATTAAAACCCATTCACAATACAAACTTTAATTAAAAAATTTCCCTATAATTTATAATGTACCACATAAAAATGACAAGAATTCTTAAATTTGTAAGAGGATTTATATGATTACATTGTACTAATAAAGAAATCTTCCAACCAAAAATTAAAAATTACTTCCAAAAACTATGTTTCTTCTTGCCTTAGGGCTTGCAATGACTGTGTTTTCTCTGCCTTGAAAACTCTGCTCCATTCTGCTCCCAGCCTTCACCCACATAAATTCTACTTATTTAATCTAAACACAAATATCTCCTTCAAGTCTACCCTTGAATATCCCCCAGTCTGTTAGGTCAATGTATATTTGCCCTGCAATACCTAAAAATACTCAAAGAAAACATAGAGGCACCAAGAGGTCAAAGAACTTATCTGTTTTTCTCCTACTCTGCTTGCCCATCACCTATCAGATTTTTTTCATGCGAATAAATAAATGGCCTCCTAATTTGTCTACCTGCTTTCCAATTTGTCTCCTATGAATTCTTTTTCTAGTCATCACTAAAATCATATGCCAAAAATACTAATTGTTTACCCAATGACTCCATCTCACCTACAGCTACAGCAGAAGCTGACTTTCTGTCTTTTGAAAAATCACTGGTGATATTATTATAGGAGTAGATTCTTAGCTCAATATCCCATAGTTTCTGATTCATCTAGGTGGTTTTCTAAGTAATCTTTGAGAAACACTGACTTGTTGAATGAAACCAAATTTCCTTTGAATGATGCAAACTAATTTTTCAGAATCAGAACTCATACTCAAAATAGATATTGTCAAGTATAGTCATAAAGTAGTTAGCAATGTTTACTATGATGCTAAGTGTTATATGCAAAAATGCTTTCCAGCTTTAGATATGTTTAAGAAACCACATTAAATCTCATTCTATTTGCATACATATTAGGCTGATTATAACATTCAGTTCAGTTCAGTTGCTCAGTTATGTCTGACTCTGCAACCCCATGGACTGCAGCATGCCAGGCTTCCCTATGCATCACCAACTCCCAGAGCTTACTTAAACTCATGTTCGTCAAGTTGATGATGCCATCCAGCTATCTCATCCTCTGTTGTCTTATGTTTTATTGATTTTATTTTGGCAATTATCTTGCTTTTCAACTAATTGTAATAATTTTTGGAATGCATTAGTGTCTCCTGCATATTTTTCTTCAAAACAGCAGTAAGGTGTTTCATATAAACATAGTATTTTAGAATCATTAAAATTTGAATTTAAAATCAAGGTCCTAGTATTTATTATCTGAGAATGCTTGGTTGTCTTGGACTGGAGTAAGATCTTATGGTCTGTCCCCCATGTCCTCTGCTTGCCTGTTGTCTGTGGAAAAACTTCAGCCAAAGAAAAATTTTAATCAGAGAAGTGAGAAAATGTAGAAACAAAGGAAAACAGTCAAAGGAGATTAAAAAAAAAACCAAAAATTAACCAATCATTATGTACAGTCAAGGACTTGTAATTCCTTCTCTAGGGCTATAGATAATATCTTGAGCCATAATACATGAGCTGTCTTACAGGTACTGAAACCTCCACTGTGTGGAAGAAGTTAATTACATGATGACCAGGCTGTAGCCATGACATAACCTGCAACAATCCTAAAAATTGGCCTCAATAAAAGGAAACAAATTGCACTCCTTCATGCTGGTTGCCAGCATTCAAAATGCAAGTTTCATTTTCGCCAAGCTGGCCTCTTTAAAGGCTTTTGAGCAGCGAGTGGCGGGACTCTACTTTCAGTTTCAGTCTCCACACATTCTGAGCCTCAGTTTCCACATTCACATAATGAATATAAAAGATAATATGTGTACTGAATATTAATTAGCATTTAGGGAGGAATTACCCTGTATCCAACCTAGTATTGAGAGATGTTTGAGTTGCAGAGTTCACCATAAGTTCAGGTGATTGTTCTAGCTTGGAGGCCAAGTTCACATCACCATCTAGCAAGTGAGAAGTAATGGGGATTAAAGTCCCCCAGGTTCTGGTCTTAACACCTCTTGACTGTGAACTCAGACATTTTAATTGACTCCCTACATTTTGGTGTGTTCATCTTCAAAATGGGGACTAGAATAACACCTCCTAAAGATGTGGTGAGGATTAAAGGAGTAATATATGTAAAAATAAATTTTTAGGCAATAAAGAGTAAACATTTGAAATTTTATGATCACAACATATATATATATATATATNTCTGCCCCTCCTCCGCCCCCCGACCCAATTTAAAATCGGACATTTAATGTTTTAAGACAAAGGGACCTTTGGGCCTTTCTCCCCATCCTGGAGGAAGTCTCCCGGTGAAATATTTGTGGTAGCTGGGCTCCGCGTGTGACTGGGGTCCGTGTCTCCACGCCAGGGCCTGTCTCCAGGGGATGATCCATGTGCCCACCTTCTGCCCAGCGGCTCGAGGACCCTCACCCCAGCTGCAGGCGACTCTGGTCCCCCGAGGGCGGCGCCCCTCCTCGCCTCTGCACTGGATCCAAGAGAGTGCGGAGCAGCTAGCCCCGCCCACCCGGGCGCTGCCTCCAATCACGCCCTTTGCCCCCGCGCTGTCCCCATCCCCTGTCCGGACTGTGGCCGGCTGAGGGTTACTGCGGGAGATCTGAGCCTCTTGCCAAAATCAAGCCTGCGTCCTCTGTCCTGCAGGCTGTCTTCCCCCGCCCTTTCTCTGGTGTGCGCTCTGTATCCATCGCCCCGCCCCAAGCACGTGACTCAGGAGACTGCACCTGGGGTGGCCCTCACCTGGCTGGCCCACCCGGATGGACCCCACGCTTCCTTAAGGGTTGGCCCCAAGGCTCCCCGAGGCCAAGATGCCACGCTGACTTCCCACCCCGGTGCCTGGCGGCTACCCCGCCCCTCAGCACTCTGCGGTGGCGGGTGTGGCCATCGCTTGCCNCCTTCCTATATGTAACAAAAGGTATATTAGAAAACCTGAAAAATAAAGAAATGGGATCAGTTCCTGGAAAGACTGACTCCCCCATGTTGTTCTTTCTTGCTCCACGTTTTTCTGGCTGAATTCCCATCTGGAGCATGTATGCTATTCCACATAAGCCAAGTTATTCAGCCTCTTTTTCTCCACTAGTTTTCCTACTACACTATCCATTTCTAATATCTCTCTATATCTGTAATTAAGTATGTATTTTTCCAAGGACGTCGACTCCGTCCCCACCTTCGAATCACCCTGGATCCACCAGGGCTGAACCCTGGCAAGTCCTCAAGATTTCTGCCCTTAGCATGTGCATCCTATTCAGTCCTCTTCCTTTGAGTGCATGAGAGACTTGTGAATATAATGGAATTCTGTTCCCTTAATTAAGTCATTATTCATCTATCTTTCAGTTATCAAAAAGGGGAATCATCCTAGAGAACTCTGCCTAATACGATGAGCCATTTTAAAGGTGGCCAAGAGATCAGATGTTTTTGATGGCTCTAAATTGTGGTGTTGGAGAAGACTCATGAGAGTCCTTTGGACTGCAAGGAGGTCAAACCAGTCAATCCTAAAGGAAATAAGTCCTTAATATTCATTTGAAAGACTGATGCTGAAGCTCCAATACTATGGCCTCTTGATGCGAAGAACTGATTCATTGGAAAAGACCCTGATGTTGGGAAATATTGAAGGCAGGAGGATAATGGGGGAACAGAGGATGAGATGGTTGGATGTCATCATGGACTTGATGGACTTGAGTTTGAGCAAGGTATGGGTGTTGGTGATGGACAGGGAAACCTGGCACACTGCCTTCCATGGGGTCATGAAGAGTCAGACAAGACTGAGCAACTGAAGTGAAGAGGTTAGAGAAAGGAAGTCAGATTGATATGGAGCTGCAGTTGGAATTTTCTTTTTGTTCTGGTAGAGGAGCAGCAGGATAGCTAGTCAGCTTTCCAGGGAAGGTGATGGTGAAGGACAGGCCTGCTGCTGCTGCTGCTGCTAAGTCACTTCAGTTNAGAAAGGAAGTCAGATTGATATGGAGCTGCAGTTGGAATTTTCTTTTTGTTCTGGTAGAGGAGCAGCAGGATAGCTAGTCAGCTTTCCAGGGAAGGTGATGGTGAAGGACAGGCCTGCTGCTGCTGCTGCTGCTAAGTCACTTCAGTTGTGTCTGACTCTGTGCGACCCCATTGATGGCAGCCCACCAGGCTCCCCCGTCCCTGGGATTCTCCAGGCAAGAACAGTGGAGTGGGTTGCCATTTCCTTCTCCAATGCATGAAAGTGAAAAGTGAAAGTGAAGTTGCTCAGTCGGGTCCGACCCTCAGCGACCCCATGGACTGCAGCCTTCCAGACTCCTCTGTCCGTGGGATTTTCCAGGCAAGAGTACTGGAGTGGGGTGCCATTGCCTTCTCCCGTGTCCGACCTAGTGCACTGCAATCCATGGGGTCACAAAAAGCAGGACACGACTTAGCGACTGAACAGCAACAAAGAAGCAGTCATATTACAGATTTTCTATGAGAAGGACCAGTGTCTAACAACACCTGCGAGCTTCAACCCTGTAACCACAAGACAGAATTCTATCAACACCTGAATGAGCTTAGAATAGAACCCTGAGCCTCTGATGAGAACCACAGCATGGCAGCACCTTGATTTTAGCCAAGTGTGTCTCTCAGCAGTGGATCCAGCCAAGTCGTGACCCTCAGACTTCTGGTCCTCAGTTACAGGGAGATAATAAAGTTGTGTTATTCTAAGTTGCCAACTTTGTGATAGTGTGTTACATAGCCCAGAAAGCAAATGCTGGTTTCTTATATCCCTAAAATGTGGTTAAAAACAGTTATTTGCCTTTGAGATTCCCTAGGAGGATTAATGTAGTAAATATATGTTAAAATGATTTCAAAAGTGCCTGCATGTAGTAAGAGCTAAATGAAGGCTGGATCTTATTATTATACATGATTGTTATAAGCTTGCTAACATTTGCTTTTATATCCTAATAATTCTAATTGGGGCACCAGGATAGAGCAGTTTTTCACTTATATAAGAAAATTCTTGTAACTTTCTTAAATCATTTATAATACACTGTGAAGAAATTTGGCTACAAGTAAAATGTTAAGTGGAAAAACTATTTTTGTTTCTTACAAGCTTCCTGGAACTCTGCAAAGCAGGCACATGCTTAACACGGCCTAATGCAAACTGTGAAGTAGGCAAAGCTGCTCCTTTAGTTTTCAGACCTCTGCATTCCCCTCACCACCCTTTAAAGCTTTTTTTGTATTCATATATACGTATATGTATATTCGTATATGCATATATGTATAAATATATATGTGTGTATATATATATTTATAAAATACCCACACTATTGCATAATTTTAAATTCATGCATAAATGTGACAAAAATATAGATGCTTTCATTTCAGTCTAAATTAACTCCCTTAGTCTTGGGTTTGATCTTTTTCTTCCTTCCACCTCATCACCTTGTCTAAGTTACCAAACCTTCTCAACGTCAAATGCTCACCTGCATGCTGACCATGAAAAGGCTAATATGTATCATCTCTCTCTCACACACACACACAGACACACATGCACACAAACACACAAACACATGGGTTATACCTTCATGGTTTGAGCAATGTATTCAAACTCTGCAGGCATGCTAAGTCATTTCAACTGTGTCCAGCTCTTTGTGACCCTCTGGACCATAGCCCACCAGGCTCCTCTGTCCATGGGATTCTCTAGGCAAGAGTGCTGGAGTAGGTTTCTATGCCCTCCTCAAGGGGATGTTCTCAACCCAGGGATGGAACTCACATCTCTTTTCTGCTTTGGCAGGTAGGTTCTTGACCACTAGCATCACCTGGAAAGCCCTCAAACTATGGATATGATACACATTATTAAAATATAATTTTATGAATATGTATGTATAATGAATATGTATTTTCATATACATAGATGCATGCATGTATGTATAACTCATATATTTTGCTTTTCTCACTGAATAATAGCTCATCCAAATACCTTCATGCCACCTTCAGATCTCCCATTTAGAATGCATTTTTGATGTCCACTTTCCTCCTCCCAAAACTAGGCCCATCCTTCCCAGTGTTCTCTTAGTGGGGAGGTGGGCAGGATACGTCATGGTAAGAAGGAGGTAAGGAGGTTGGAGAGAACCATTTGGAGCTCTGTGCACTACACATTCTTCATGCTTAGGATGTGTCACTGTTAAGCAAGTGAGTGTCTTCAGAAGAGAACCAGGGCATCTTCAGTCTTGAAGCCTGGGGTGCTCTGTACATCTTTAGATTAAATGCTGTTGAAATGATGAAGTGTATGGTCCCAAGGCCACACTGCAACTCTGAATGTCTTGACCTGGCCAGCCAATGACTCTGATTATAGGGATGACCCATAAAGAGAAGATCAAAGGAAAATACTTCTGGTGATCATGATGTCAAGTGACACAACTATTTGTCCAATTTTTAGGAGAGATAACCTGATGTGCAGCCCTATACTGATCCATTAGCAATAGTCAAAAGATGACCAATTGGTCAGGAATTTAACAGAATGTCTTTAGAAAATTGACTGTCAGGAGGAGAGCGTGGATTTACCCTGTAACTATTAGTGAGCATCTTTCCTCTTCCAACCTCAAAGGGCCCTTGTATGCAAAGTGGCTTATGGCAGCAACAGAGGAAATATATCAGCCCAAATTGTCCTTTCACAGAAATAGATCTGCCTATAACTAAGTGCTAATTGGTCAGCTTCCCAAGAGTTCAGTTCAATTCAGTCATTCAGTCAGATCTGACTCTTTGCAACCCCATGAACTGCAGCATGCCGGACTTCCCTGTCCATCACCACCTCCCAGAGCTTGCTCAAACTCATGTCCATCGACTCAGTGATGCCATCCAATCATCTCATGCTCTGTCCTTCCCTTCTCCCCCTGCCTCAATCTTTCCTAGCATCAGGGTCTTTTCCAATAAGTCCATTCTTCACATCTGATGGCCAGAGTATTGGAGTTTCAGCTTCAGCATCATTCCTTCCAATGACTATTCAGGACTGATTTCCTTTGAGAATTATTGGTTTGATTGCCTTGCAGTCCAAGGGACTCTCAAGAGTCTTCTCCAAAACCACAATTCAAAAGCATCGATTCCTTGGTGCTCAGCTTTCTTTATGGTCCAATTGTCACATCCATACACGACTATTGGAAAAACCATAGCCTTGACTAGACGGACCTTTTTTGGCAAATTAATGTCTCTGCTTTTGAATATGCTATCTATGTAGGTCATAACTTTCTTTCCAAGGAGTAAGTGTCTTTTAATTTCATGGCTGCAGTTACCATCTGCAGTGACTTGGGAGCCCAAGAAAATAAAGTTTGTTACTGTTTCCACTGTTTCTCCATCTATCTGTCATGAAGTGATGGGACCGGATGCCATAATCTTTGTTTTTGGAATGTGAGTTTTAAGGCAGCTCTTCCACTCTCTTCTTTTACTTTCAACAAGAGATTCTTTAGTTTTTCTTCACTTTCTGCCATAAAAGTGGTGTTATTTGCATATCTGAGGTTATTGATATTTCTCCCAGTGATCTTGATTCCCGCTTGTGCTTCATCCAGCCTGGCATTTTGCATGATGTGCTCTGCATATAAGTTGAATAAGCAGGGTGACAATATACAATCTTGACGTACTCCTTTCCCAATTTGGAACCAGTTTGTTGTTCCATGTCTGGTTCTAACTGTTGCTTCTTGACCTGCGTGCAGTTCTCAGGAGGCAGGTAAGATGGTCTGGTAGTCCCATCTCCTGAAGAATTTTCCACACTTTATTGTGATCTACAAAGTTATAATCAAGGATGCAGATGTAGATAGGACTTGACTCAAGTTTACCAAAGCCTACCCTATGGGAGTCACTCAGTCGCTTTGTGCCAAAATGAATACAACACCTTCCTATCATGAAGAGACAGTGCTTTCTCGTTGGAAAAAGCAAATCACTGAATCTGATAGAAATTTTCTTCTCCATGTGGTGCTTCTGCTAACCTCACCACTTGTGAATTTATGCCACCATTTATGGCATCACCATGGTATTTCATTTAAAATAACTTTTGATAAATATCACTCCATTATGGACTAGTGGAGATTCACTGAGATGACTCTCAGAATTCCTACTCCTGGCAATATTAGACAAAGGTTAAATTCCTGGGTCAGGAAGATCCCGTGGAGGAGGGCATGGCAACTCACTCCAGCATATTTGTCTGGAAAATCCCACAGACAGAGGAGCCTGGTGGACTAAAGTCCATAGGGTCACAGAGAGTCAGACATGACTTAAGCTACTTAGCATGCATCCATGCATGTAAAGAGAAATTCTCTAAAATTTTTATCATGAATCCTGGAGATGTTCTGTTGAATAACTTAATTAAAGAAGCTGATTTTAGGATATATACTAAGAAAAGTTGATTATAAAATAGACTGTAATAAACTGAAAATGAAAGAAGTCTTTGAAATATACACATATATACATTAAAACATCTTAAAAGACATCTTTCTATTATTTTACATGCAAAACATTAAACACATGTCTACTTAGAATAGTAATAACTTGCTTGAAATACTTGTTATACCTATAACTTTCCATTTTAAAATATATTTTCCATAAACCTAATCAATGTTATGAACTTGAAGGTTTCTGTCTAAAGAAGAGAACACAGTAAAAGAAAAAGCAGCAAGAAGAATAAGCCTGACTCTGTAAGAAGGAAATCTAAGAAGATTAATATAAAAACAAATCTTAAAGACAAATTTCTGAGATCAAGGGCACCTAGGAGGGCTGGATTATCTTTAAAGCACCTGGGGCTGAGCAAAAGCAAGAGTCCTCATTCTCTGAGAATATTTGCTTGTTGCAAGGGTATTTCTCAAGCAATGAAGGATAACTGTTTAATAAAAAATACAAGTTAAAATTGTCCTAGGAAACTACGTCTATCCCCAGAAGTTTCTCCCCAGGCCCTATCATTATTTAAACTCCATCCTCTCATCCTTCCCATCCACTGACTTGACTGACCTAACATTCTATATTGAATTTTTCTTGTTTTCTTCTCTGTACTTAATTTATCTTTCTTAGCCCTGTTCATCAGAGAAGGAAATGGCAACTCACTCCAGTATTCTTATCTAGAGAATCCCATGGACAGAGGAGCCTGATGGGCTGCTGTCCATGGGGTCACATAGAGTCAAACACGACTGAAGCAACTTAGCATGCATGCATGCATTGGAGAAGGAAATGGCAACCCACTTCAGTGTTCTTGCCTGGAAACTCCTAGGAACAGAGGAGCCAGTGGGCTGCCATGTACGAGGCTGCACAGAGTCAGACATGACTGAAGTGATTTAGTAGCAGCAGCAGCCCTGTTCATATAGACTGGTTATTAGAACCATTGGTTGTCATTAGATTAAATAAATAAATACTGGCCAATTGAGCAGTCACATGGCTCACTCATCCTTCAGTCAGACATTTTGCCATTCCAGAAGGTCTTTTCAACTCATTATTTCCTCAAAAGATTGCATGATATGAAATGATGATTTAAAATAGATATACAAAGAGCTATGATGGAAGCCAATCACCTAAAAACCAGCTGCTTAGAAATGGACATGATTAAGATCCAACCAGTCCATTCTGAAGGAGATCAACCTTGAGATTTCTTTGGAAGGAATGATGCTAAAGCTTAAACAGTACTTTGGCCACCTNCAGCAAGAACAAAATCATACCAGGAAATTTTCAGGTAAAATTTCACAATTCAAAGTACAAAAAAATTATTTAAAAAAAAATTAACTAACTTTATTGTACATCCCCAAAATAACATTCAAAATGATACATAAATCATCTTACATCACTAGAAAACTATACCAGGGAAATTATCAGATACATACAAGGGTGTTTACAGCCATGTAAAATAATCCTAAAATCCCCTGTAGCAATAAATTATTCAAAAAGATGTTCCAGGATAAGAATAAGGAATCTAGAAATAGGTACGGTATAAGGCATAAAAATCAGTGGCAGTATGACACTGAAGAACTGCAGAAAGTTTCATTTCTTTGAAATGTTTTCCTGATCAACAGATTCTATTAGAAAAATGTTAGAGGGCTTCCTTGGTGGTAAAGAATCCACCTGCCGATGCAGGAGACACAAGTTTGATCCTTAGTTTGGGAAGATTTCACATGACTCAGAACAACTCAGCCTGTGTGCCACAACTATTGAACATGTACTCTAGAGCCCAGCAACTACAACCACTGAAGCCTGTGAGCCCTAGAGCTGTGCTGTGCAACGTGAGAAGCCACTGCAATGAGAAGCCCTCACACTGCCATGAAGAGCAGCCCCTGCTCACCACAACTAGAGAAAAGTCATGGAACAGCAAGACCCAGCACAGCCAAAAATAAACAAAAGCATAAAGTGAAATCATAAAAAAAAAAAAAACACGCTTAGAATATTACTTTGAAGAAAAATAATTAGTAACACAAGAATTTATTTTCTTTGGTGTTGTTCTGACTGTTCTACTACAATGTTATATTTATGTGATCATAAATTGCAAACAAGGTATTGGGGTTTTCTGTTTTTAGAATCTACAAATTGCCTTCAGCCTTTCCCAGCATCAGGGTCTTTTCTGATTCATTGGTGCTTTGCATGATAATAAGCTACATAACATTATAAATCACAATGTCAAGAAAAAGTTGCTATTCTTATGTACAAGTGAGGGAAAAAATAGCAATTGTCGGTGAAGATATGGCAAAATTGGAATGCTTGTAGACTGTTGATGGGAATATAAAATGATGCAACTGTGTGATCCAGCAATCTCATTCTTGGGCATACATTCAAATGAACTAAGATAAGTATCTCAAAGAGATATATATGCACTCTCTAGTTCACAGTAGCATTACTCACAGTAGCCAAGGCATGGAAATTTAAGTGTTCACTGTGGAATGAATGGATAAAGAAAATGTGGTGCATAATCACAATGGAATATTATTCAGCTTTAAAAAAACCCTGCTATATACACCATGGATTAATCCATAGGACATCATGCTAAGTGAAATAAGTCAGATACAGAAGAACAAATAATGTATGATCTTACTTGTATGAGAAATTTAAAATAGTAAAACAGGAATAGAGAAAGAATGGCAGTTAGTGAGAGTTGTAAAGAGGGGGAAAGGACAGTTGCTATTCAAAAAATATAGTTTCAGTCATGCAAGATGAATAAATTCTAGAAATCTGCTGTACATCATTGTGCCTATAGTTAACAATACTGTATCATTATGTATAAATTTGTTAAGGGGGTAAATCTCATGTTGTATTCTTAACAAACAAAATATAATAACAATAATTAAAAAGGAAAATGAAGATATGGGGAAAAAAAGATTAGGAAAAATATATATATCATTGACTTGCCCAGTCACACAGCTATTAGATGATAATGCTAAAGTCTCTTGTTGTCAATTATTTTTTGCAATTTTAATATTAATCTAACCAAGCACCATTTAAATGAGTTATTGTATTGTTTCTATTGTTTTGTTTCTAATTTACAGCATAGTACATAGCAACTTTGTCTTATTCAAATTCTCCCAAAATCAGATTCTGAAACAAAGTTTCAAGCAGAAGTAGTTTCTTAGAGAGGAAATATCAGAGAACAGTAGTCCTCAGCAGCAGCGCTGAGACAGGGGAAAGCATCCAGAAAAGTAAAAGATTTGTACATCAGAAAGTTGCCACCACAGAAAACTGGAATGGGTCCTTGGGGGACCCAGGAAAAGGTGTAAAATACAAACCTTAGAGTACTTCATCAGTGAGCAAAGAAGTCCAGATATTTAATTAATAAATGCCCCTGGTGGTCTTTCCTGGTGGCTCAGATGGTAAAGAGTCTGCCCGCAATGTGGGAGACCCAAGTTCAATCCCTGGGTTGGGAAGATCCCCTAGAGAAGGGCATGGCAATCCACTTCAGCATTCTTGCCTGGAAAATTCCAAGGACAGAGGAGCCTGGTGGGCTACAGTCCGTGGGGTCACAAAGAGTCGGAGAGGACTAAGCAACTAAACACAAATGCCCCTGGTAAGGAGTGATAGGGTGAAGACTTTCATTAGTTGGCCTTTTCTGCTAGCCTTGCAAATCGGATAGGTTTCAGTAGCTTCCATTGGAAGTTGAGCCCACAAAGAACAGAATGGTAGTGCCAAGAACATATGTGTGGGACTCTGCTCCAAACTCCCAACTAAATGGTGGCATTCCTTGTAAGCAGAATCCATATCTTGTTCTTTATTTCTACCAGGTAGCACAGAACTAGGAGAAGGAAATGGCAACCCACTCCAGTGTTCTTGCCTGGAGAATCCCAGGGATGGGGGAGCCTGGTGGGCTGCCGTCTATGGGGTCACACAGAGTCAGACACAACTGAAGTGACTTAGCAGCAGCAGCACAGAACTAACATTGAATAAATATGTTATAATTTATTTGAGTTAAGAATACTCAAGCATTTTGAGCATATCACTGACTTAGCAGACAGTCTAATTTTATCAAAAGGGAGAAGAGTTCTGTACGAAGGCTGCCACCAAATGCAAANACAGAACTAACATTGAATAAATATGTTATAATTTATTTGAGTTAAGAATACTCAAGCATTTTGAGCATATCACTGACTTAGCAGACAGTCTAATTTTATCAAAAGGGAGAAGAGTTTTGTACGAAGGCTGCCACCAAATGCAAAGATTCTTCCCTAGGGCATCAGTTTCCAGATGTTGTTATATAGATGAAAGCTGATCTACAACTAAGTTTTTATTGATATGTGGCAGAAGAGGAATAATTGATAATTTCATATTTTTGTAAAGTTTATAAAAATTGGGTTCAATAATTATAATTTGAAGCTATATCTGTCCTGTGTTTTTGCTATTAAAATATCATTTTTCTTATGAAATTATAGTGAGAACAAACGGCATTCTATTTTTCCCTTTCAATGCCTATATGTTCCCTTTATTTTCCTGGGCAAGTTCTTTAAGTGTGGTTCAGTTCAGTTCAGTCNTTGATCCCCCCTCCCACCTCCCTCCCCATACCTTCCCTCAGTCTGCTAATTGAAACATTAATTTCTTTTAGAAATACTCTCACAGATGCACTCATAAATAATGTTTAACCAAATATCTGGGCACCCTGTGTCCTATTCAAGTTGGCACTTGATATGGAGCAGATGAACCAGTTTAATGGCAGAAAGCAAAAAGAAACTGAAGAGCCTCTTGATGAAGTTGAAATAGGAGAGTGAAAAAGTTGGCTTAAAATTCCACATTCCGAAAATGAAGATCACAACATCCAGTCCCATCACTTCATGGAAAATAGATGGATAAAAAGTAGAAACAATGACAGAATTTATTTTCCTGGGTTCCAAGATCACTATGGATGGTGACTTCAGCCATGAAATTAAAAGATGCTTGCTCCTCGGAAAGAACACTAAGACAAACACAGATAGCATATCAAAAAGCAGAGACATCACCTTGCTGACAATGGTCCATCCTGTCAAAGTTATGGCTTTTCCAGTAGTCATGTACAGATGTGAGAGCTGGACCATAAAGAAGGCTGAGCATGGAAGAACTGATGCTTTTGAACTGTAGTGCTGGAGAAGACTCTTGAGAGTCCATTGGACTGCAAGGAGATCAAACCAGTCGATCCTAAAGGAAACCAACCTTAAATATTCATTGGAAGAATTGATGCTGAGGCTCCAAAATGCTGGCCACCTGAAGCAAAGAGCTGACTCATTGGTAAAGACCCTGATGCTGGGAAAGATTAAGGATAGAAGGAGAACGGGGCAACAGAGGATGAGATGGTTGGATGGCATCACTGACTCAATGGACATTCATTTGAGCAAACTCTGGAAGATAGTTAAAGACAGGAAATCCTGGCATGCTGCAGTCCCTGGGATCAGAGTCAGAGACAACTTAGCAACTGAACAACAATAAAACTTAGCATGTTAAAGTCCTAACTCCCAAAGTGATGGTATTAGGAGCTGGGACTTTGGGGGGTTAAATAGGGCCAAGGTAGGTATCTCAGGATGGGGTTAGTATTCTTATAATAAGAGAAATCAGAGTTCACTCTTCCTCTCTACCTTGCAAGGAGACAGCAAGAAGGAATCCATCTCCAAGCCAGGAAGAGCTCTCTCACTAGGAACTGAACAAGCTGGCACTTTGATAATGGACTTGCAAGTCTCCAGACTGTGAGCAATAAATTTATGTTGTTTAAGCTACCTACTCTATGGTACTTTGTTATGGTTATGATGTGCTTAGTCACTCAGCAGTGTCCAACTCATTGTGGACTATGGACTGTAGCCTGCCAGGTTCCTCAGTACATGGGGATTCTCCAAGCAAGAATACTGGAGGGGGTTCCCATGCCTTGCTCCAAGGGGATTTTCCCAACCCGGGGATCGAACCCATGTATCCCACATTTCAGGTATATTCGTTAATTGTCTGACCCACAGCAAACTAACCTGTAAATTAACCTTTGAAATATGTAATTATATATAAATAAGGAGAACATGAATGTTTAAAACATCAATATCAGTGGGCTCAGTAGAAAAGCTTCAGTGGACGTCATCTAAGAACTGAAAATATTGAATTATCTGAGGTTCTAAGCCTCAAACAGAAGATTAAAATTTATAGATTCTTTTGTTATAAACACAACATGATCAACATTCAACCCTATGGAGTCTTTGATTCAGACTCATTCTGGACTCACTCACAACTGACATAGCAAAAGCAGATTTGTGGTACTGTCATTAAAAATGGGTCTATACATAAAAAGAGAGCTATACAGTTTGCTCCAGCTTGGTTCCCAGGATGTCTGTCTGCAGGCAGATTTATGCCCCAACTGCATTTTATGGCATGGGGTTGGAGAATTTCTCTCTGTGAAAGCTCATTTACCAAGGGAAAATTACACCAGAAAACAACATAGGGGCTCCTCTGATAAAAAGGCAAATTCCACTAGTCTCTCCAAGTGCGCAACTAGCATTCTAGCATCTCATTTTTGTTGTTTAATCAGTAAATCATGTCTCACTCTTTGGGACCCCATGGACTGAAGCACACTAGATTTTCCTGCCTTTCCCTATCTCCTGGACTTTACTCAAATTTACGTCCATTGATTGGGAGATACCATCCAACTATCTCACCCTCTTCTTCTTTCATCTTCAATCTTTCCCAGCATCAGGGTCTTTTCCAGCAATTCACTCTCTGCATCAGGTGGCTAAAGTATTGGAGTAATTATGACAGTGCTGTTGTGCATTGTTAAACATTTCTTCATAAGCTTTTTTTTTTTTTCCCCTCTCTCCTCAGCACTTGAGAAGGTTGTATTTTCCTGCTTTGTTGAATTTAGGCACAGCCTGTGACTGTTGTGGTCAATAGACTGTGAGTAGTGGATTTTTTTCATTTCTGGATGGAAGCATTAAGGGCTTCTTTCTACCACAATTGTTGGACATCATCCACCATGGCCCCTCAATTTGCCTGGGCCTTAGAGTGCATACAAAGAGGACACAGGGCAGATCCCCAAAGCAAACTTCGATAAGCAGACAGAAAGAGACAGCAATTAGATTTTACTTCCTCATTAAATTGTAGAGACTGTTCTTTTTTTTCTCATTTCAGTGTAATGGAATTATCCTCGGTGATATAACCATGACAATTTCCAAGATATTTGAGGAAAATCTCCAATGAAAGACATATATCAAAGCAAATAAAAGGGAAATTAATAATTTAGAGAAAAAAACACATATGCTTTGAGAAACATTTATACAAAAATAGCAATGTTTTCAGAGTCATAGAGAAAATACTACATCTATGACAAAAAATGATAGGTAATAANAGGGAAATTAATAATTTAGAGAAAAAAACACATATGCTTTGAGAAACATTTATACAAAAATAGCAATGTTTTCAGAGTCATAGAGAAAATACTACATCTATGACAAAAAATGATAGGTAATAAAGAATTTTCAGATAACAAAATGTATATCTTTCAAAATGGAAAGTATCAAAGAAAATGGAAAATATGATTGTATTATATAATATGAGTATAAGAATTATATACTTATGTAAAATATATAAAGATATTTATTAAGATATATAATAAGATAAATAAGTTGTAAATTGAGGAATTTCACAATGGATTAGAAAAATATTTTTAAACACAAGAGTAAGTTTACAAATGTAACATTCTCCAATACCTTCATAAATATGTTTCAGAATATAGATTAAAGAAAAGGGAGAAAAAAAACAAGGCAAATTAAATAAAAAGATTTCCTAAATAAAAGAATGAAAATTATACCATACTGAAATAAAATGACAATTTAAAAGTAAAGTCAGCTAAACAAGTGAAAAAAAATGAATCATATCAAGGCAAACCATTGTGAAATCTGAAATTTCAAAACAAGGAAAACTGTTTAATAGGAAAAGGATTAGGAATGGAAGGGCTTCAACTTTCTTCAGAAGACAATAGTAATGAATGTCAAGTAATAAAACCTCTACAATCCTGAGAGGATATTCTATACCAAACAGAAATATGCATGTGATGAAACCATTAGCCACTGTAAAATTGTAAAATTGTTTTATCCAGTGAGTTTCTCAAAGCAGATATGTTACTAATGCCAATGTGAGTTTTCTTAGCAGGACACTAGAGAAAGTATTTGATCCAATTGATGGACTAAACTAAGAAAGGGAAGGCTAAGGAGTACTGCCATCGGAAACAGGTGATCCAGTTTAAGAAATGGGCAAGAGTATATTAACATCAGTGTATAATAAATAAATATGTAATAAAATCAAGAAATAGTGGTTAATTAGAAGCATGGAAGCAAATAACATAAAAGAAATTTTAAAAGTGATTGTCAGGGAGAAGGATAAATTTAAAATGATGTAAGATGAAAAAGAAGTTGATGATTAAAATTAATTGTAAGCCAAAAAGTAAATTTTGATTCTTCATAATTTAAATATATGTTCTTCTGAAAAAATACCAAGTAATAACTAAATGCTAATATAAATGGTTGTATTATTTATGAATATAAAACTAAATATATAAACATATTATTTTATTATTCCTCTTGAGNTAAATTTTGATTCTTCATAATTTAAATATATGTTCTTCTGAAAAAATACCAAGTAATAACTAAATGCTAATATAAATGGTTGTATTATTTATGAATATAAAACTAAATATATAAACATATTATTTTATTATTCCTCTTGAGAAGAGATTGTGAGAAAATAAAAATAAATGTACTAGGGAAATTAACAAGATATTTTACTTTTTACAATTTTTGAATGTCATTATACAATTATTCTAGCAGTGAATTAAATCTAAAAAATCAGTTGAATAAAAACAGATGTAAAACTATTGCACAAAAGTGATAAAACAATCTATACAGAAAACCCATAATTAGATTTACTAATTCACAGACAAAAGATTTGGAATTGTAAGTTCCAACTATTAATGATGCTTATAGGTGTTTGAGTACTGAAGTTTTATACTTTTATTAATATTTTATGTAGTTTATATCATCATGTATATTTCTAATGAGGTAGTTTTACATCTTAAAAAATAATTTAAAATGTTTTAAGAATCAAAAAGAAAATCATAAACTTAAAAGTAAACCTTCAAGATACAGAGAATTTTTGCTCTTCTATAAACTTCAAAACTCAGGAAAAAGCAGTGGCCTTGAAAGAATCAATGGACATTCCAATAATGACAGTGGACCTTTGACTGCAGTCTCAGATATAGCCTTAACCTCTCCTCTCAATCTCTGATGTTCTGTAAAACTCCAAACCTTAGAGACAATACTGAGGGAAATAAATCTAACCAAGAATGAAACAGAATTATGTTTATATTGTGTCCAAAGTAAATTAAATTGTTATAGAAAATAAAGTATAATGAATTATATTTCTTAACCAAACTCTTTTCTGATATAGAATTACACTTGGTAAACTTGGTTCAATTTGATCATTAATTTTAAATTCAAGTTGTTAAGAATGGATACACTCAGGTTGTGTATGGATGAAACCATGATTGGTTGCAGTGGGATATTCTGGATATAACAACATTCAATGTCTAAGCCGTGTTAAAATTTGCCTGCATGTAGGTACTTATCAAAATAAATAGTGTTTATCATTTGCATATTAGCAATTAAAGTATAAAATGTATATTAGTATTGTAAATTAAGTATTGTCTCAAAGGATTACTATTGATTAACCTGGCTTCAAAATGATATATGCTAAAATGATAACTTTAAAATGAGCACATTCAGTAATTCAGCTAATATTTCCCTTGGTCAGCCTGAATGAGGACAAATACTGTGACTGCTACTGGAATAGTTATATTATTTCCAGTAAATTATTCAATGTGTAAATACACATATTTTAATGGAAAGAATGCAGAGTTACACAATGACTAATAGAAAAAAATAGTAATAGAAATCAGAATGCAACAAGGAAATACAGTTGTATTTCTAGACCAATAATATTTTTTGCTACAGAGATTCAAAAGTCAGAGTAAACATTTGCTTAAAATGGGCTTCCCAGGTGGCACTAGTGGTAAAGAACTTGTTTGTCAGTGCAGGAGACATAAGAGATACAAGTTCGATCTCTGGATCTCCGGATCCCCTGGAGGAGGGCAACCCACTTCAGTATTCTTGCCTGGAGAATCCCAAGGACAGAGGAGCCTGGCAGACTAAATCCACACGGTTGCAAAGAGTTGAACACAACTGAAATGACTTAACACGTTATTGAAAAATGGTAATCTGAAATACAGAGGCAATATAGATTTGCTTCTGATATGCCTTAAAATATTTTGGTACACAAACATCTTGAAATTGTTTTCTTATGTTTGGCAGGCAAAATTTCAAGAATTATGGATCTGTTTGGTCGGCTCTGGCAACGTAGATAGTTAATACAAAAGATATACTCATCTTTGATATCTATTTTTTCTTTAATTGACCTCTATAAATATATCACAAAATATATTATTACAAGATCCACCAAACCTGTGTTCCTGAAACAGACATTACTCTTCAGTAAATGTATGTATTTGTTCATAGTTCTCTCCTATTCTCCACTTTAGTATTGTGCTTATCTTCTCCTTAAGGCTTCCTCAAATGTTTCCAGAAAATTGTCTTTACAGCTTTTTAGTAACGAGCAATCAATTAATATTTGAATTTTAAATGATGGTGAACATTTATTCTGCTTGGGCAGTGCCCATTGGCTTTTAAATGTTCCCACTATTTATTTAATTACATTATGATAGTATAACAGCCTTATTCAAAGGTTAATTAGCCAAACAAAGAGTGCCTTAAAAAACCTGTGTTTTTACTTACTCAAATATATGTTGTATTTTTGTTTTTATGTGTATTACTATGCATATTCTGTATGTGTTATGTAATATAAACTACAAAGTGATATATAAATTTAAAGTATTTATATTCACTTGAAATTAAATATTATTGATTATCACTCACACCTGGTTTTGTGTTTACAAAACCGAGCTTTTTTAAAAAATTAAATAATTTATTTTAATTGGAGGCTAATTACTTTACAATATTATAGTGGTTTTTGCCATACATTGACATGAATCAGCCATGGGTGTACATGTGTTCCCCATCCTGAACTCCTTCCCACCTTCCTCCCCATCCCATTCCTCAAGGTCATCCCAATGCACCAGCCCTGAGCACCCTGTTTCATGCCTACACAGGTTTCAATACTATTCTCTCAAATCATCCCACCCTCGCCTTCTCCCAGAGTCCAAAAATCTATTCTTTACATATGTCTTTTTTGCTGTTTTGCATATAGGGTCGTCATTACCCTTTTATGTTGTGTTTTAACAGTATTCTATTTATCACCAACTTCCATCTTGCCCATCAGAGTCCTGGAGTGCTCAATTTAAGGATGTATATCTACTGTGATACTAGAAAAGACTCCAGAGAATCCTTTGGAAAGCAAGGAGATCAAGCCAGTCAATCTTAAAGGAAATTCACGCTGACTACACTTTGCAAGGGCTGATGCCGAAGCTAAAACCGAAGCTCCAATACTTTGGCCACCTGATGCGAACAGCTGACTCTTTGGAAAAGACCCTGATGCTGGGAAAGACTGATGGCAGAAGAGTGGAAAAGAGGATGCTATTGTTGGATGGTATCACTGATTCAATGGACATGAACTTGGGCAGACTTCAGGAGATGGTGCAGGACAGGGAAGCCTGGCATGCTGCAATCCATGGGGTCATGAAGAGTTGGGCACAACTTGGTGACTGAATGACAACAACAACAAGAGCATATCTACCTCAGAACAATTACCAATGATCTAGAATGCAGCATAACTGTAACATCTGTTAAAGAAGATAGATTAGTTTCATAGGTTTTCTAAAAAATTACTAATAATAGTGTAAAAACATCAAATGAGTGATTAATTAATATTTATTTGCCTACTACTGAGGAACACTCATGACCTATTGTTTGGAAGGAAGAAAAATAGTCAAGTATTGTCATACCATTGACCCATATTGCCTTAGAGTGTGTAATGATACATCTATGTAATGATTTAGGGGAGTACTGTGTTTCAGAAATGGTCAAAAGGTTGCATTCTGATAAAAGGTCAAAGAAGATGATGGCATGCATTGTTTGTAAATGCTTAATTATAAATATTTGTAACGGTCATTGGATTTAATAATATGGAGAATATTGATAGTTTCAGCTAAAATTTTTTAAAAGAAAGATAGATATAAGAAAAGAAATCACAAAAGTTAATAATTAATCATTATAATGGCACACTTAATATGTAATATTGCAGGTAGAATTCTGAGATAAGCCCTTAGATTTTTGTGTGCTGTTAAACATATTCTGAATAATCCCTACTCTTTGAATGTAAGAGAAGCCTGTAAACAAGATGCGATAGTCACTTCCAGTTCAGTTCAGTTCAGTTGCTCAATAGTGTTCGACTGCGACTCCATGGACTGCAACACTCCAGGCTTCCCTGTCCATCACCAACTCCCAGAGCTTACTCAAACTCATGTCCTTTGAGTCAGTGATGCCTGGGGACCATCTCATGCTCTGTCCTCCCCTTGCCCTCTGGCCCACAATTCCCAACTTCAGGGTCTTTTCCAATGAGACAATTCTTCTTATCAGGTGACCAAAGTATTGGAATTTCAGCTTCAGCATCAGTCTTTCCAGTGAATATTCAGAACTGATTTTCTTTAGGATTGATTGGTTGGATCTTCTTGCAGTCCAAGGGACTCTCAAGAGTCTTATCCAACAACATAGTTCAAAAGCATCAGTTCTTCAGTGTTCAGCTTTCTTTATAGTCCAACTCTCACATCTATACATGACTACTGGAAAAACAATAGCTTTGACTAGATGGACCTTTGCTGGCAAAGTAATGTCTCTCCTTTGTAATATGCTGTCCAGTTTGGTCATAATTCTTCTTCCAAGGAGCAAGCACCTTTTAATTTTATGACTGCAATCACCATTTGCAGTGATATTGAAGCCCAAGAAAATAAACTCTTCCACTGTTTCCACTGTTTCCCCATCTATTTGCCATAAAGTGATGGGACCAGAATACTTAAAATTCTCCAAGACAGGCTTCAGCAATACATGATCCATGAACTTCCAGTTGTTCAAGCTGGTTTTAGAAAAGGCAGAGGAACCAGAGATCAAATTGCCAACATTTGCTGGATCATCGAAAAAGCAAGAGAGTTCCAGAAAAACATCTATTTCTGCTTTATTCACTATACCAAAGCCTTTGACTGTGTGGATCACAATAAACTGTGGAAAATTCTGAAGGAGATGGGGATACCAGACCATCTGACTGGCCTCTTGAGAAACCTACATGCAGGTCAGGAAGCAGCAGTTAGAACTGGACGTGGAACAACAGACTTGTTCCAAATAGGAAAAGGAGTACGTCAAGGCTGTATATTGTCACCTTGCTTATTTAGCTTATATGCAGTGTACAGCATGAGAAATGCTTTCCAAAGCACAAGCTGGAATCAAGATTGCTGGGAGAAGTATCAATAACCTCAGTTATGCAGATGACACCACCTTTATGGCAGAAAGTGAAGATGAACTAAAAAGCCTCAAGATGAAAGTAAAAGAGGAGAGTGAAAAAGTTGGCTTAAAGCTCAACATTCAGAAAATGAAGATCATGGCATCTGGTCCCATCACTTCATGGGGAATAGATGGGGAAACAGTGTCAGATTTATTTGGGGGGGGGGCTCCAAAATCACTGCAGATATTGATTGAAGCCATGAAATTAAAAGACACTTACTTCTTGGAAGGAAAGTTATGACCAACCTAGATAGCATATTGAAAAGCAGAAACACTGCCAACAAAGGTCCATCTAGTAAAAGCTATGGTTTTTCCTGTGGTCATGTATGGATCTGAGAGTTGAACTGTGAAGAAAGCTGAGCTCTGAAGAATTGATGCTTTTGAACTGTGGCATTGGAGGAGACTCTTGAGAGTCCCTTGGACTGCAAGGAGATTGAATCAGTCCATTCTAAAGGAAATCAGTCCTGGGTGTTCTTTGGACTCATGCTAAAGCTGAAACTCCAATACTTTGACCATCTCATGAGAAGAGTTGACTCATTGGAAAAGACTCTGATGCTGGGAGGGATTGGGGGCAGGAGGAGAAGGGAAGGACAGAGGATGAGATGGCTTGATGGCATCACCAACTCGATAGACATGAGTTTGGATAAACATCGGCTGTTGGTGATGGACAGGGAGGCCTGGCGTGCTGCAGTTCATGGGGGTCACAAAGAGTTGGACACGACTTAGCGACTTAACTGAACTGAACTGATGGGACCCGATGCATGATCTTAGTTTTCTGAATGTTGAGTTTTAAACCAACTTTTTCAGTCTCCTCGTTCACAGAGCAGAAGCAGATGTTTTTCTGGAACTCTAATGCTTTTTCAATGACCCAGCAGATGTTGGAAATTTGATCTCTGGTTCCTCTGCTTTTGCTAAATCCATCTTGAATATATGCAAGTTCACAGTTCATGTACTTTTGTAATCTGGCTTGCAGACTTTTGAGCATTTCTTTGCTAGTGTGTGAGATAAGTCAATTGTGCAGTAGCTTGAAAAGTCTTTGGCATTGTCTTTCTTTGGGATTGGAATGAAAATGGACCTTTTCCAGTCCTGTGGCCACTGCTGAGTTTTCCAAATTTGCTGGTATATTGAGTGCAGTATTTTCACAGCATCGTCTTTTAGGATTTGAAATAACTCAACTGGAATTCTATCACCTCCACTAGCTTTGGTCATAGTGATGCTTTCTAAGGCTCACTTCACTTCACCTTCCAGGATATCTGGCTCTAGGTGTGTGATCACACCATCGTGGTTTTCCGTGTCATGAAGATCTGTTTTGTATAGTTCTTCTTGTATTCTTGCCACCTTTTCTGAATATTTTCTGCTTCTGTTAGGTCCACACCATGTCTTTCCTTCATTGTGCCCATCTTTGCATGAAATATTCCCTTGATATTTCTAATTTTCTTGAAGAAAATTTTCTAATATTCATGGACCACAACCTTGTCTAACTCAAAGATACTATGAGCCATACCATGTAGGGTCATTCAAGATGGACGGGTCATGGTGGAGATTTCTGATAAAATGTGGTCCACTGGAAAAGGGAATGGCAAACCTCTTCAGTATTTTTGTCTTGAGAACCCCATGAACAATATAGTCACTTTCAGAGTTAGGTTATGTTATACAGCAAAGATGATTATATTATGTTATATAAGAATTAGTAGCAGAATAGGAGAAGGCAATGGCACCCCACTCCAGTACTCTTGCCTGGAAAATCCCATGGATGGAGGAGCCTGGTAGGCTGCAGTCCATGGGGTCACTAGGAGTCCGACACGAATGGGTGACTTCACTTTCACTTTTCACTTTCATGTGTTGGAGAAGGAAATGGCAGTGTTCTTGCCTGGAGAATCCCAGGGACTGGGGATCCTGGTGGACTGCCATCTATGAGGTCACACAAAGTCAGACACGACTGAAGTGACTTAGCAGCAGCAGTAGCGGAGGGAATTATAAGACTGCCTGTCTCGGTGCAGTAAGCAGTGTGTCAGATTGTAAGTAGTTCTCTGGAGGAGGGTACATGGCAGAAAACTCACTGCAGTCTTAAGAGCTCAGTACAGCTAGAAAGAAAATGGGGACTTTAATCATAATCATAGAATCAAAATCATAAGGGCTTGGAAGAGGACCCCAAACTCAGGTGAAATTTCAACCCTGGTAAACAATACTTGGGAATTCTAAACCCCTTGGTTTTTATAAGGTACAAAATCTGCAATAATTCATCATGCAGAAGTGGGAAATAATCAACTATCTAATACAAACAAAAAATCTAATACAAACTCATAGGGTGCGTTTCTTGAGAAGAGAGGAGTATTAATCCATTGCTCAAGTGGAAACATTTACTTTAAATTGAAAAAGAAATACAACTTCAATAACTAAACAAGTAAAGGAACATAGTGTGTGTACCATGACTTTTTGGTTGGGAACTGTAATGGACAAAGGCAGTCTAAAGTTAGAGAAAGTTTCCTTAGGTAGCTTCAAGTCTTATTTGTAGCAACCTGGAAAGACTAAACTATCTCACTGAAGCATACCTGCAGTAGCAAAAGTCATAGAAAACATCTTATACAATTGAAAAACAGAAATGTTGGAGCTGATGGTTTTTTCCACAAATATCCTTGTGTACCAGTGGACTTCCCTGGTGGCTCAGATGGTAAAGCGTCTGTCTACAATGCGGGAGACCTGGGTTTGATCTCTGGGTCAGGAAGATCCCTTGGAGAAGGAAATGACAATCCACTCCAGTACTATTGCCTGGGAAATCCCATGGACAGAGGAGCCTGGTGGGCTGCAGTCCATGGGGTCGCAAACAGTCGGACACGACTGAGCAACTTTGCTTCACTTCATCAGTGTAGTAGGCACTGCGCCACGCCATCCAGATTCAACTTCATCATGAAAGCATTATTTTTCCAGCTGCTGAGAATGAGTCTAGATGGCATGCTTAGACTCTCAGTCCTCTTTATGAACTGCCCTTTGTTAAAGACAGTTATTGCCATGCCCTTCTTCAGGGGATCTTTCAAACACAGGGATTGAAACCATGTTTCTTAAGTCTCTGCATAAGCAGTTGTTGTTGCTTTTTTCAACCACTAGTGCCACCTTAGAAACCTTATTTTACATCATTGCCCACTTATCGCTGTATCCAGTGATTGGCCACTGTGAAGTACAAGATCGAGCCTCTTGTCCCACACGGCCAATCCCTGAAGGGCCATCCAGTTTTCAATGTCCTTGTGTCCTTGTGTGCATGCATGCTAAGTCATGTCTGACTTTGGTATCCTATGGACTGTAGTCCACCAGGCTTTTCTGTCCAAGAGCTTCTCCAGGCAAGAGTACTGGAGTGGGTTGCCATGCCCTCCTCCAGGGGATCGTCCCCACCTAGGGATGGAACCCACGTCTCTCTATGTCTCCTACACTGGCAAGCCAAATCTTTGCCACTAGCACCACCTGAGAAGCCCCAGTGTCCCTGCAGGGTGAGTCAAAATTTTATTTTTATTGCTTTACAGTCTAATTTCTCCCTCTGCTCAATTATGCTTTTGTTTTTCTTCCCCATAGATGTTGATCTCCAGAGCACTGGATAATAAGTACACTGCATGTTTATTTTCATCTCAGAATGCATTTCCTTCACTGAGAGTCAGTGATGGTTCCAGTAGTAAGGTGAGAAAACAGACATTAAGACAGGATTCAGGGGTTGGATCACTACTTGGAGTCTGGTAAAAGACTCTATCACTAGCAAATCAAACAGGGACTGTGTTTATCTCTGGTGTGTGTTAGTAACGTTTTGTTAACATTTTAATCAGTGGTGAACGTAGTGGTATGCCACTGTAACGACATGTACTACCAGTTGGTCTGTGTCATTCACTTGAGAAACTTCATTTGAGAAACTTTGAGAATTATAAAGAAAATGGAATTATAAAGAAAGTGGAAATGGATAGCTGTTGAGAAGACAAAAGAAGGTGGAAGATGTTTTATCATTAATTGAAGCCTTTATGTAGTAACCAATGATAAACTTGGCAATTTATTAAATAACATCCATCTCCATCAGTTAGAGAACAGACAAAATTTAGGAGCAGACACACAACTCAGTCATAGAAGGCACTGAGTTCTGAGTTTTCTCACCCTAAGGATAAAGTGAAAGCATTTGGTCACTCAGTCATGTCAGACTCTTTGCAACCCCATGAACTGTGAGAAGCCCAATCTAAGTATTCACGCATAACATTGAGGTCCAGTCCTTGAAATAGGAAAGAATGAGCCCAATCTGTGTTGAGAAACAGATATTGGAGCAAACACTTAATACTGAATCCTCAGACAATCTTGAGTCCTCTGAGTCTAGAAAAATGACTCTTTCTTCTTTTACAGTCATTGGAGTCTCCTTGCTTAAAAAAACACAGATGTCTCTGTCCTGAGAGTCAAAATAATTTCCTCAAAATATGCCTCCATTTTCCCTCTTAACCATAAGCTTTGTGACTGGTTAAGCCAAAACATACCTTGTCTAGTGGAGTGTTGAGTATATTATGGTTACAAGAGACTTAAGGAAACCTAGATATACAAAAATAAACAATTTACAAAGTATAAAACTCAAGTGAGGACCCTAGGACACAGGGAAAATATGCTACTGAAATGTCCTTAAAACTTGGGCAAGGCAAAAGCCTACAGGAAATGTAATAGAAGTATGAGGTACTCCACTGCAGAAACTGAAAGTGTCGATCAAAACATTCAGAGAATAGGACGTGGCAGAATGATTATGTTAACACTAGGAAAGACTAGAGTGATTGTGATGATTGTGTCCTGAATGGGGAACCAGGAGATATTATAGTGACCAAGAATATAAGACAAACACTAGTGAGAGTGTCTCCAGTGTCACTGAGAAGTTCAGTGATCAAATGCATTAGTTTCCTTGCTTGTGTGGTGTATATATGAGTATAAACAAGTGTACGTGTGAGTTTCACTTTGCTCTGTACCTGAAAGTAATAAAACATTGCAAACCAACTATACACCAATAAAAAATTGAAAAAAAGTATCACAATATAAAATTACAAATAAATAGTACCCTTAATTGCTAATCATTCAATACAGAGTCTTATCCAACCTCAAATATATGGTATGTGACCATTTAACTGTTGTATGCAATCTTTTTAAACCCTATGAAAAAGAGGGACAGAAACAGTTCAAATTTATACAGGTTATAAAGTGTTTATACAGTCTTGCACTGGTGCTATACAAGATTCTCCTCTCCTCTCTGTTTAGAGGTAACTGTTCTGTTTGTACATCCCCCAGGAATTCAAAATGATCCACTATATTGATGACATCATTCAATTAAGTAAAATGAGGAAAAAATGGCAAGTGCATTGGAGGCCTTTGTAGGACAAATGTGCTGTAACAGCCTTTATAAGTTTCAGTCCTGTCACCTGAATAGAAATCTACTGCTCTGGACTATGCAGACCAATGTGAAGAATGAATCACTGTTTCTCACACTTTCATTATATAAAAGAAAGCATAATGCTTTTTTTTTTAATTATTACTTTATTTTATTTTACAATACTGTATTGGTTTTGCCGTACATCAACATGAATCTACCACAGGTGTATACAAGATCCCAATCCTGAATCCCCCTCCCACCTCCCACCCCACAACATCTCTCTGGATCATCCCCATGCACCAGCCCCAAGCATGCTGCATCCTGCATCGAACATAGACTGGTGCCTCATTTCTTACATGATAGTATACATGCTTCAATGCCATTCTCCCAAATCATCCCACCCTCTCCCTCTCCCTCAGAGGCCAAAAGTCCGTTCTATATATCTTTGTCTCTTTTGTTGTCTCACATACAGGGTCATCATTACTATCTTTCTAAATTCCATATATATGTGTCAGTATGCTGTATTGGTGTTTTTCTTTCTGGCTTACTTCACTCTGTATAATAGGTTCCAGTTTCATCCATCTCATTAGAACTGATTCAAATTTATTCTTTTTAATGGCTGAGTAATACTCCATTGTGTATAAGTACCACAGCTTGCTTATCCATTCATCTGCTGATGGACATCTAGGCTGTTTCCATGTCCTGGCTATTATAAACAGTGCTGCAATGAACATTGAGGTACATGTGTCTCTTTCAATTCTAGTTTCCTTGGGATGTATGCCCAGCAGTGGGATTGCTGGGTCATAAGGCAGTTCTATTTGCAATTTTTTAAGGAATCTCCACACTGTTTTCCATAGTGGCTGTACTAGTTTGCATTCCCACCAACAGTGTAAGAGGGTTCCCTTTTCTCCACATCCTCTCCAGCATTTATTGCTTGTAGACTTTTGGATAGCAGCCATTCTGACTGGTGTGAAATGGTACCTCATTGTGGTCTTGATTTGCATTTCTCTGATGATGAGTGATGTTGAGCATCTTTTCATGTGTTTGTTAGCCATCCTTATGTCTTCTTTGGAGAAATGCCTATTTAGTTCTTTGGCCCATTTTTTGATTGGGTTGTTTATTTTTCTGGAGTTGAGCTGCATAAGTTGCTTGTATATTTTTGAGATTAATTGGTTGTCAGTTGCTTCATTTGCTATTGTTTTCTCCCATTCAGAAGGTTGTCTTTTCACCTTACTTATAGTTTCCTTTGTTGTGCAGAAGCTTTTAATTTTTGACAGTTGGGAATACTGTGCTAACTCATATGTAGGGTGTAATGAAAGCAACTAGGTTTGCTGTGTGCTGTGCTGTGCTTAGTTGCTCAGTTGTGTCTGACTCTTTTCGACACCATGGACTGTAGCCCTCCAGGCTCTTCTGTCCATGGAGATTCTCCAGTTAAGAACCCTGGAGTGGGTTGCAATACCCTTCTCCATGTTTGCTATAGGTAGATACAAATATAGAGATGCAAAATATAGGACATGGACATAGACATAGATAGACATAGATATAGATATATAAAATACATGTAGATATATATATTTATAAATATATATATCTCAGAAATGTTAGTATGGAGATGCTATAATAGTCTGTATGGCCAGCAAGCCTAAGTACCTGCTATTTATTCATCTGTGAAGATGAATTGTCTACTACCTTTGTCTACTCTCCTGCTTTATCCTCTCCTGTTCTCTTCTCTCCTCTTCTCTCTTCTTTCTCTTTCTCAAAGAAGGTGGGAAAGAGAGGTTGTACAATGGGAGCTTTGTGACCCCCAATGGAAGTTAATTTAAAGCAGATGCAGCTTAGAATTAAGGTAGCAAAAGTAGAAAAATAAAGCAGCAAGGAATAGAGTTTTATACTGTTATTGTTATTGTTCTGTTTGCTTTAATTTTTCCAAATAATTTTAATAGTCCACCCCCAGTTGTTTTCAATGGTACTACTATCACATTGGGATTTGCAAATTCATAGGCACCACCCCAGACATATTGTATCTGAAACTCTGAAAATGGGGTCTACCAGTCTTTCAAATGAGACCTTCAGGTGATTCTGAGGCAATGCCAAAATTTGAGACCACTTACATAGATAACTCACATTTTCTTACTGTTTATTATTGTTATATGACTAACCTATTTTTTATCCAAATATAAATAACATTGGTAGAAATAATTAAATTCTCAATTTAGATTGTTATTCTAAGGATCTGCTAGTAATTTATGTTCAACAATAAATTTTATTTTTCTGGACAAATATAGTATATAGATCATTGCATTTTAATATAATTGAGAATGTTACTATAATGGGGAATGAGTTTCCTCAAAGATCTGTGCAATAATTGTTTTTCTATCATTTTATAATTTGTTGATTCTAGCAATGTAAGTGTTTTTTTAAATGGTTCATAAAGATAAATGTAATTATATTCTGGTAAAAAAACACTTTCTATTACTATCAATACTACCTTGACTTACAAAAGAAGAATAATAGCAATTAAAAGAAAAGCAATTTAGATTTTTAGTTTAGCAGTTTAAATATATTTGATGTAAAATAAAACAGAAGTACCTCATAGAGAAATCAAGATTAGAAACAGTGAGAGTATGTTTCATTTCAACTAAGATCCTCAACTATACTGTGTATAAACACCAAACAAAGGCAGGGAAAAAATTCACCTTTATTATGCACTGGGAGAGAAATTCATGCTGTGTCACATCAAGACAAGCCACTACTACTCTACAGTAATTGGCAGCCAACGGTGCTATCCTACTGTTTGTAATCTTTGTTATTTTTGAGTTGCTGAGCCTTTTCTGAGCCTTCAAATTATTTAAATTAAAAAAATCTTAATATAATGGTTTTATTGAATCGTTATACAGCTTAGGTTCTTTTTAGGTCTATAGATGTCATAGAATAAATCATACTTATTTTCATTTTCTTTTTCAAAATATACAAGAAAACTAATAATTTCATTAATACTCAGATTCTTCCAATTCTAACCCAGCTTACAAACATTTTCTGAAACCTTAGGAGGGATTATGTTTAACCCATGTTTTTACTTTCACCAATTACTGCTTCTTATTTTAAAATATCTTTACAGGTTCATTGGTCTTTTAGCCCAGTTAGAAGTTGAAGTACTTTTATGTGGAGCCTACATCTCTGATTGTATTTTTGTATTCCTTATGCTCTTTGTCATTAATAAAGGACATGATTTGCAAAAGTAATTGACAGTCACTTAGTCATGCCCCATGCTTGTGACCCATGGACTATACAGTCCATGGAATTCCCTAGGCCAGAATACTGAAGTGGTAGCCTTTCACTTCTCCAGGGGCTCTCCCAACCCCAGGGATTGAACCCGGTTCTCCCACACTGTGGGCGATTCTTTACCAGCTGAACCACAAGAGAAGCCTAAGAATACTGGAGTGGGTAGCCTATCCTTTTTCTCCAGTAGATCTTCCCAATCCAGGAATTGAACCTGAGTCTCCTGCATTGCAGGCAGATTCTTTACCAACTAAGCTATCAGGAAGGCTGTTTGCATAAAGGGGATGGGCTAAAAGGTGGATTTGTCTGCATTCTTTCCTAAAGTATTTAATTATTGTAGTGTAGGCATTCTTATTCATGGGAAGGAGAGAGGATTCAAAGCTCTCAAAATATCCTCCTAGAAAACAACTAATATAACTAAAGAAAAGCATGAATCGTGAGAAGAGCCATCATTATCATAGTGATAGCAGGGCTCAGGAGAGGGAGAGGCTGCAGTGTAATTAAGTAGCATTTTCTGGTGCTCTGAGCAAAAGATAAGTTGTTACATGCTGACATTCATCTTTGATGCATCCATAGGGAACTGGAGGTTTGCTTTATCATTCTAAATAACCCTTTTTAGATTTGTACATAGATTTATGGCAAAGGTTAAAAATAAATAAATAATGATATAATTATGAGGGTGCGAATATTATTAAAAACCAAGGAATAAAATTGTTTGGTTATTATTTCTTTATTTTCCTCAAAATATGAAGAGATTTGGCTTTTTCTTATACTGATTTTCTTTCATAGTAACAAAATAACAACTTATGTTAAAATCACTTAATAAACCTAGCTATTTGAAAATTAGACATATCAGAGAGAAAGTACTTTCAATGTATCTCAAGATTTGATGATTGGACAAGATCTATAGCTTTTATCTGAAGTCGAACGTTCTTCAAATATTCAAGATGTTTTAGTAGGCATGGGCTTTATACTGGTTTAAGGCTGAATCCATTTTGAAGCATGTTGTGGCAGTATAGTAATTTCCATGTGGTAATATGACAAGTCCATTTTTCTAAACTATTAAATCTACAGTACTTAGATGATGAAAAGAATAATTCACTTTTTTATGATCAGACAAGAAATGGCAGAATTGACTTAGTAGAATATGGTGCTGATGTCAAAGGTGTTTTTTTCCTGCTTTTATTGAGGTATAATTGACATATGTAACATTGTGTAATTATGTCAATTTAAAGTATGCCAAGTGTTGACTTGTTCATTTCAGTTCAGTTCAGTTCAGTTTAATAGCTCAGTCATGTCCGATTCTGTGCGATCCATTGGACTGCAGCACGCCAGGCTTCCCTGTTCATCACCAACTCCCAGAGCCTATGCAAACTTATGTCCATTGAGTCAGTGATGCCATCCAACAATCTCATCCTCTGTTGTCCCCGTCTCCTCCCACCTTCAATCATTCCCAGCATCAGGGTCTTTTCTTTCTTTGCATCAGGTGGCCAAAGTATTTGAGTTTCAGCTTCAGCATCAGTCTGTCCAGTGAATATTCAGGACTAGTTTCCTTTAGGATGGTCTTGTTGGATCCTCATGCAGTCCAAGGGACTCTCAAGAGTCTTCTTTGACACCACAGTTCAAAAGCATCAATTCTTCAGTGCTCAGCTTTCTTTATAGTCCAACTCTCACATCCATATATGACTACTGGAAAAAACAAAGCTTTAATTAGATTTGTTTTGATTTGTTACCCTTAAATATTGCACTTTGATTAGTGGCTTCTTTAAAAGACAATCCTGTAATTCTTTTTGATGAGTGTAGGGACCATCTGATTTAGTGTATTTCACATAATATTTATGATGTGGATGAATACGTATATATGCATCAACAAATTTAGAGTTGGGAAAGGCTTTGCAGGGTGTCATTTTTACAGGCAGACCTGCAAGTATGGACTGCAAGCACTTTTCCTGTTCTGTGAATCACTCATTCTCTCATCTGCTGTTTGAAAATTTTGGGTCCTCAGTTGCTTCTTCTCACCTACAAACTCCGTGGGTAGAGGAGATCTTTGAGACTCATTTCTGAGGTTACAGTTTGACCTACTATGTTCATTTCTTATAAGCATTTGTTCTCATTTTCTCTAAAATGTATTCTGAGCATCAAGTTTAGTGATCAACTTGAGATCTTAAGGGATTTCTAGTTGTGAAACTGTAACTGAGCAGGACTCTGTGGAGGCTTTCGGAGATGCTCCTCCCCCATATCTCTGCTTTAGCTTCTCTCTGAAGTACCTAGAAAATAGTATCTTATGCATATTTCCTGAGTTTTTCAGATGCTAAAGCCACCACCAGATGGAAGAAATTAACTGCTCTATGATTGTGAGCATGTAACACCCCACATCTTCTAGTACGAAGGATGAATCACCATTAACGAATCAGAGATAGTGCACGAGCTGATCACAGACCCTAGTATACACTTCTTTCACCTTGCCTTTATAGATGCTTTGCTGAAACCCTTCAAGGAGTTTGGGGTTTTGGAGTACAAGCCATTGTTACAGGGAAAAATAAAACCTGACTCCATGTTGGATCTGTTTCTTTTACTTTAAACTTTGCTTCCCATTGTTTTTGTTCACTAAAAGGATATTGTGTATACATAATGGCTGTGCTTCAGGGAACCCGACCCATCCCTTTTGACTGAATGCTAAACCAAAATGCCTTTGTTCAGGACCCTGTCCACCTGTGTAAGGCTACAGGATGGAAGAAGTAAACACATCCCATCCCCAAGGTGAGTCATTTCAGGAGATATTTGCAAGATCAATGGCCTTTTTATTGTACTCCTTCGTCTCCCTCTCTCTCTCTGTTCTATAAAAGCACCTGGCCTCCAGACCTCAACAAGATGGTTGTTTTGAGACACTAGTCTGCCATCTTCCTGGTCAGCAAGGCTTCTGAATAAAGGCATATTCTTTGCCCAAACACCCTGTCTTCAAATTATTGACCTGTTGTATGGTGAACAGAGCAAGCTTGGACTTAGTAACATCATCTGTTACCCTTGCTTGACCATGCAACAAGCCTTGAATATAAAGTGAAAGTGAAGTCACTCAGTCATGTCTGACTCTTTGCAACCCCATGGACTGTAGCCTACCAGGCTCCTCCACCCATGGGGATTTTCAGGCAAGAGTGCTGGAGTGGGCTGCCATTTCATTCTCCAGGAGATCTTCCCAACCTAAGGACTGAACCCAGTCTCCCTCATTGTAGGCAGACTCTTTACTGTCTAAGCCACCAGGGAAGTCAATAAGCCTTTCTCTGTTCTAAACCAAAAGATTTGGTTTGTTAAGCTTCACTGTGCAACAGGCACCGGTACTTGCATTTGGTAACAAAAAGTTTTATGATACATCAGTTCTCCTGAAAAGTACCTAAAGGCTATTATCTGCAGCTGTCACCCAGAATCCTGGTGTGTAGCATCACTACTATTTCCCTGAGTAGCTTCTGCAGAGACCAAGGAGCACATATCATATTAATCTCATATTAGTCCCAGTGGACTGAAAAACTACACACAACTTTAAAGTTGAGAATTATATTTTATTTGGTGAAAATTTTTAGGACTTCAAGCCCAAAAGACAGTATCTCAGGTGATTTTGAGAGAACTGATTCAAGGAGGTGAGGGGAGGAGACAGGTTATATAGAAGTTTTGCAACAAAACATAGGTAGACTGAACATCAAGAGATTACTGTTAATTAAACAAAATAAGATATCACGAGTTAAGAAATTATTGCTTTTCTATATTGGAAGATACAAGAATCTGCATTCACTAAGATCACTCCTTTGATGTGTATGTTAGCTATCTGGGGCCAGTATCCTTTTTTTTTTTTTTTTTTTCCCCACATTCTGGGCTCTCTTGGGTTCACCATAGGTAGTGGCTGTAGTTTAATGGTTATTATACCCCAGATATTCTTTTCCTTTTATACAGTTCATGAAATTCTCATGGCAAATACACTGGGTTGATTTGCCATTCCCTCCTCCAGTGGATCATGTTTTGTCAGATCTCTCTGCTATTATTGTCTGTCTTGTGTGGCCCTGCATGGCATGGCTCACAGCTTCATTGAATTATACAACCCCTTCACCATGACAAGGCAGTGATCCATGAAGGGGAAGAGGGCATCAGTAGATGAGACTGCTGATTGGCACTACTGATGCAATGGATATGAAATTGGGCAAATTCTGGGAGATGGTGAGGGATAGCGAAGCTTGGCATGCTGAGTCCATGGGGTCATAGAGTTGGACATAACTGGGCGACTGAACAAGAACATTAATCTCCTACTTAAGTGCCATTTGGGCTCACCAATTCAAATTGGAGGGCTAGAATCACTGGTGACTGTGACATCCTTGCTTACTGATATGGCATGAAATTTCCATTTGTCATCTCCTATGTGATTTCATAGCTATAGCAAATGTTTTATCTCATTGTTCTAAATCTGCATTAAGTGAAGTAAGAATAACTAGTTTCATATTCAGTAAATCATTTCTTTTCTTTTCTTTTTTTTTTTTTTTTAGGTCCCTACCATTTCTGTTCATTACTGAACCCACCTTTGCATGACATGTTCCCTTGGTATCTCTAATTTTCTTTCTTTTTTTTAAAAATTTACTTTATTTTACTTTACAGTACTCTATTGGCTTTGCCATACATCGACATGAATCCACCACAGGTGTACACGAGCTCCCAATCCTGAATCCCCCTCCCACCTCCCATCCCACAGCATCTCTCTGGATCATCCCCGTGCACCAGCCCCAAGCATCCAGCATCGAACATAGACCGGTGCCTAGAGTCTTACATGATAAATAATTGTATGGTAATAAATTGTATGGTAATGCAGGGTACCCAGGAGTCATTAAAACAACAACAACAACAACTTGGAATCAAGAAAAGGCAAAACTCTCATTAATGATGATCATTGTGAAAAATAAGCACGGTTCAAGTATATTAGAGACAGCAAGATAGATATTCAATGAGCTATTTAAAGCCATCTGTTATAGCAGAAAAACTGATGAATTTTTCCCTGGAAATTATTATGGAAAGGTTAAAATTTGTGTATGTGTGTTTGCTTGTATATATATATGCTAAGTCACTTTGTGTCTGACTCTGTGCAACCCCATAGACAGCAGTCCATCAGGCTCCCCCATCCCTGGGATTCCCCAGGCAAGAACACTGGAGTGGGCTGCCATTTCCTTCTCCAGTGTACACACACACACACACACACACACACACACACACACACANGAGTGCTACAGTCTATGGGGTTGCAAAGAGTCAGACACGACTGAGCGACTGAACTAAACTGATATGTATATGTGTGTGTGTGTATATATGTATATATATATATCGGGGTATTTTGTAATTTCCTTGGTTCTGTCTCATCAGAAAAGTTTGAAGTGTGGGACAAACCAGGGTTACAGCCCTCGGAGAGATGAGTGTTACAATTCCATGTTACAGATCAGTTTTAGTCAGAAAGTAAAGGAAAATACATCCTCAAGGCATGAGGGCATGCTAACCCAAAAGATGGAAAGATAATAGAGGCCCCCAGGCCCAATTTTGACACCTCTTTTTATGTATTTTTTTCTCTTTCTCTTGAAACTTCCCTATGTAAATTGGGCTAGACAGGGGGGCTTTTTTTTTTTTTTAATCTGAGGTTCTCACTCTGGTCCTAGGACCTTCCTTTGTTCTGTTTTCATGAACTTTTCCTTTCCTTGTCTTTTAGCCACTGCCATTCTGGACTCCTTTTTCCTGTTCTAACTGCCTAATATATGTATACATTGTCAATCTAAGCATATCATGTGATCCCAATTTTAGAAAATACATTGCCTTTCATTAATCTGACAGTTTTACTTTTTATACTTAACTGCTTATTATATTGTCAACTGAAAAAAAAAGACATATAATCTGAAAATTGAGAATTATATTTTATTTGGCAGATTTGCTGAGGACTTAAATTGGGAAGGCAGCCTCTCAGACAGATCTGAGGGACCTTTCCAAGGGGTAAGTGAGGAGCCAGGATTTTGCCAAAAAAAAAAAAAAGCCAACTTTGCAAACACACACACACACACACAGGCAGCTGAACATCAAAAGAATACTGATAATTAAAAAAAAAAAAACTCATTAAGGAATTTAGTGTGTTTCTGTGTATGGGGAAATTCAGTCTGAGCTTACTAAAATCATTTCTTTGATACGCACCTTAGCTATCAAGGGCTAATATTCTATTTATCTCCATCCCCTCAGTGTGCACCATTAAACGTGGTTGCAGTGGTTGATTTCTTGATGCCACAACATCTTTTGCTTATTGACATGACAGGTGACATTTTTCATCCACGTTATGCACACCAATTTCATTCAACTTCTAAGAAATGTTCTGTTGCCTAATAGTTATGGAAATGGGGTCAGAAAGTTTACATATAATATTCATTATTATGTTATTAAATGGGTTTTCTATAATACTAGTAACTCCTGAGGACAGTTTGCATTGTCTCTACTTGTTTTTTCAATATTATTTATTTTATGTTTAAGTACAGAAATCTCTTTATACAAAAGTCCAAGTTTGTAATATTTGAGGCAAACATATAATTCAGTTGTAATTGTTAGATAATTTAAAAAATTTAATGCAAACATTATTTCATGTTTTAGTATACCTTCAAGTTAAGAATTCACTGTTACCATGATTGAAACAGCAAAAAAAATTTGGAAATTTGTCTTAAAAATAAAGTAAAACCGTCAATGTACCACTTAATGAATCATATTTAGATGTCAGGAAAATTCATAGGTTTTAATATAGCCAACTTATCTTGAAAGTTGATATTTATGCAACAGATAAAGAGAAGAAACTTGGAGACAATATATGTATTTTTAAAAACGTAACATGTTTATCACCCACAAAGAATAACGTGAAAACATCATTTCCAGGAAGTGGCTCAAACTACTTGCAGATTAGAAGAACTCTAAAATATACTTTATTATGCCTAGTGCAATAGTTGGAATTTTAAAAAGTGAAACCATCTTTATGGTGGTGAACAGTTGCACCTTAAATGAACTTTTTATTCAAGAGCAGTCACCATTGCAACACAGGACCATTAATATGTTAAAGCTTTTTCCTTCCAGAAATTTCTGTGAAGCAGCATCCAAGTTCTAGTGAACAAGATTAACAGCAATGTTCTTATAAAAAAACAACAACATTAAAAGAAGAACTGCTGGGAGAGATAAATGGTAACTTTTTTTTTTCTATAATAATACATAATTTCATCATGTGATGTGTTCCTGAATAGATAAACACTGGGAAACAGAACAAAATGTTTAGCAATGATTTTTGTGCTTTCTTATGTAAGGATCTGTATTTAATATAATTTAATTTTAAAACACTAACCATTTTAAAACAATATTTTGTGTTGAATGGAGGGTCTATCAGTGGCTCAGCTGGTAAAGAATCTGCCTGCAATGTGGGAGACCTGAATGCAATCACTGGGTTGGGAAGATACCCTGGAAAAGGGAACAGCTACCCACTCCAGTATTCTTGCCTGGAGAATTCCATGGACATAAGAACCTGGAAGGCTACAGTCCATGAGGTAGCAGAGTCAGACATGGCTGAGCAATATCACTCACTCATTCACTTTTAGTCTGCCTATTATTATTGCTTCCTAAACTTACACACAAATAGATGTATAGACACATAAGCCATTCATTTAAAAAATTGCACATACTTTAGAATATTGTTTTTTGCTTTTAATAGCTTTTATTTTTAATATAGATTTGTTTATTTTAATTGGAAGCTAATTACTTTACAATATTGTATTGGTTTTGCCATACATCAACATGAATCTGCCACAGGTGTACACGTGTTCCCCATCCTGAACCCCACTCCCACCATATTGTTTTCAAAAGCAAATGTAAATATTTTGAAGACACATTTAAAACTTTGTTATAGTGTATAGTCAAGTTCTTGGGTTGCCTTATTTTTAATGCCTTCCCAATTTATATCCAATAGAACTCTTCTATATATTAAAGGTAAGTTTTTAAACTAGAATTACAGTTACAATTACATCAAATGATAATAAATGACATAAAAATTGGATTAAAGACACATTATTAATATGTTTCCAAATAGCATGCTATTTGTAATTGAGCTGAAAAATCAGCATAGAACTCCTGAACACAGTGAGTGCCATTTGTTCTAACAACAGTGCATGTCATTACTTGAAATATCTAAAGAAGACACTAGGAATAGGATGATAGAATCCCTTTGTGAAAGCCAAGATTTATATTAGCATAATAATGTTGAAAGCCTTCTCAGAAATCTCCTACCTAAGCACAATACATTTATAACAAATTGTTGATAGACTCGGGAATGGAAGTCCCTTTGGAAGACTCAGTGTGTCAAGTTCCAGAGACAGCTAATGGATTACAGAATGAGTCCTGTGCCCAGCATCTTAAGCCTCTAATTTTGAAAATGTCTTATCAATCACTTTTAGACTTTAACAGTTTCATCACTGTCAAAATCAAGTCATACTTAGAATAAATGGAAAGCCAGAGCCCTCAACAGAATACAGAATTCATTCAATTCATAAATGACAAAAAGTTGATTTCGATATGGCCTGATGGACTGAAACTGAAGAAATCAAGAGAAACAGATGGGTAAGTATCTGTCTATTGGTGGCTTTAAAACAAGAATAGGGCATTTAAAAAAACAAAGAGTCCCAGGATCTAGTCGCAAGGATACTGTTTTGCAATGGGGCTCAGGAATTTGCATGCTTAACAATCATCCTACATAATTCTGATGCGGGTGCCCATTGGTAACATCTTGAGGAATGGTAGATGATATATGTATTGAAGTTAAAACAACTACTTTATGTAAAATTCTGTCTGTACAAAAAACCCTCGTTAGTATCTCTATTCCTGCATTCTTTCATCACCCTTTGTTCATCACTTTTCTGAAACTCATTGCTACCTTTGTTGCTCAAGATTTCTGAAATCAAGATGATTTTTCTGTATAAAGTTTCCTGAACATTAACAGTGGAAGTTAAATTGATAAAACTTATGACATTTGGAAAGGAGAGTGTCATCTCACAGAAAACATAAGAGAGAGGGCCCTGGGAAAAGAGACAAAGGGCAAAATATATCTTGAACCATAATATAAGAGATATAAAGAGAAATAGGGCTTCCCTTGAGGCCCAGCTGGTAAAGAATCCACCTGCAATGCAGGAGACCTGGGTTTGATCCCTGGGTTGGGACACTCCCCTGGAGAAGGGAAAGGCTATCCACTTCAGTGTTCTGGCCTGGAGAATTCCATGGACTGTATAGTCCATGTGGTTACAAAGAGTCAGACATGACTGAGTGACTTTCACTTCACTTGAAATAAATTCAGAAGGTCTTAAAAAGCTCTAAGCAAAGACCTCCCCATAAGTAAATAAAGACAGGGAAAAAGCAGAAAGAGGCAAACTCTATCCACTTGCCTGTTGCAATGGGTCTGCCAGTATTTGTTGGGAGAAGCAGTTAGAGAGCAGAGGATTCAGTGATATGTGTCCTGCTTCTTTCACTGAACTTCATTGGCCTAAGTTTATTCATATTTGTTCATCAATTAAAAAAAACAAGTTGTGGCAAGTGTATAAAAAAATGCAATATATATACTCCACAGCCCAGGTCTGAGAATACTTTAAATCTCCTATGTATCATTCAGAATTCACTGTCTTTGAAATAATCAATAATATTTAATTTCAAGTGAACTTAAATGCCTTAAAATTATATATCGCTTTTCAGTTTGTTATATAACACATGCATGGCATGTGTATCAATAAACATAAAACACATACATGTACAACAACGATATGAGTATGCAAAAACCCAGGTTTTCTAAGGGACTCCTAATTTGGCTAGTTAACCATTGAATAAGACTGTTAAGCTATCATACTGTAATGAAATAAATAGGGGAAGTATTTAACAACCAGTGGGCACTGCCTACACAGAATAAATGTTCATTATCACTTTAAATTCAAATATTAATTGACTGCAAAGTTTGTTACTGCAAAGTTGTAGAGACAATTTTCTGGAGAAATTTGAGGAAACTTTAAGGAAAAGAGAAGCACGATACCAAAGTGGAGTAACAGGAGAGTACTATTTGCAAACACTTAAATTTACTGAAGAATAACGTCTATTTCAGGAACACATTTTTGGTGGATATACTCATATTAGTATGTTTTGTGCAGTGGTCATGAAGTGAAGTGAAGTGAAGTGAAATGAAGTTGCTCAGTCGTGTCCAACTCTTTGCAAGCCCATGGACTGTAGCCTACCAGGCTCCACCATCTATGGGATTTTTCAGGCAAGAATACTGGAGTGAGTTGCCATTTCCTTCTCCAGGAGATCTTCCCAACCCAGGGACTGAACCTGGGTCTCCCACATGGTAGGCATTGTAGGCAGACGCTTTCACTGTCTGAATGGTCATAGATGGTGATAAATCAAAACTAACATCTCATTGAGTTTTCACATTAAGCTCAGAGGAAGGAATGGAAAAATCCTATGGAGGGAGATGGATTATGCTTTGCATTTCAATGGAAACTAAATAAAAGAAGAGATATAAAGGAAAGTGTGGGACTTATACTTTCAACTTCTCCATATGCCATCATTGATCTCCCAGGAAGAAAAGTGATGATTTTAAGGACTTCCCAGGTGGCACTATTATATCTACTACTGTGGGATAGAATCCCTTAGAAGAAATGTAGTAGCTATTATAGTAAAAAATAAAATAAATAAAAGAGTCCAAAATGCAGTACTTCCATGTAATCTCATAAATGACAGAATGATCTCTGTTCCTTTCGAAGGGAAACCACTCAATATCACAGTAATCCAAGTCTATCCCCAAACCAGTAATGATAAAAAAGCAGAATTTGAATGGTTAAAGACCTTCTAGAACCAACACCAAAATTAGATGTTCTTTTCATCACTGAGCTTCCCTGGTGACTCAGATGATTAAAGCTTTTACCTCCAATGCAGCAGACCCAGGTTCCATCCTGAATCAGGAAGATCCCCTGGAGAAGGAAACGGCAACACACTCCTGGAAAATTCCATGGATGGAGGAGCCTGGTAGGCTACAGTCCATGGGGTTGCAAAGAGTCAGACACAACTAAGCAACTTCACTTTCATCATAGGGTACTGGAATTCAAAAGTAGGAAGTCAAGAGATACCTGGAGTAACAGGTAAGTTTCAACTTGGAGTACAAAAAGTCAGGGCAAAGGCTAGCAGAGTATTGCCAAGAGAATGCACTGGTCGTGGCAAACACCCTCTTCCAACAACACAAGAGAAGACTCTACATATGGACATCACCAGATTGTCAATACCAAAATTAGATTGATTATCTTTGCAGCTAAAGATGGAGAAGCTCTATACAGTCAGCAAAAACAAGACCAAGAGTTGACTGTGGCTTAGATCATGAACTATTTATTATAAAATTCAGACAAATTGAAAAAGTAGGGAAAACCACTAGACCATTCAGGTATGAACTAAATCAAATCCCTTATGATTATACAGTGGAAGTGAGAAATAGATTCAAGGAATTAGATCTGATAGAGTTCCTGAAGAACTATGGTGGGAGGTTCCTAACATTGTACAGGAAGTGCTGATCAAAACCATCCCCCAAAGAAGAAATGCAGTAAGGCAAAATGGTGGTCTGACGAGACCTTACAAAGAGCTGAAAAAAGAAAAGAAGTGAAAAGCAAAGGAGAAAAGGAAAGATATATCCATCTGAATGCAGAGTTCCAAAGAATAGCAAAGAGAGATAAGAAAGCCTTCCTCAGTGAACGATGCAAAGAAGCAGAGGAAGACAAGAGAATGGTAAAGACTAGAGGTCTCTTCAATAAAATTAGAGATACCAAGAGAACAAACACTTCATGCAACGATGGGCAAAATAAATGACAGAAAAGGTATGGACCTGACAGAAGCAGAAGATACTAAGAAGAGGTGGCAAGAATACACAGAAGAACTATACAAAAAAGATCTTCATGACCCAGATAACCATGATGGTGTGATCACTCACCTAGAACCAGACATCCTAGAGTGTGAAATCAAGTAGGCCTTAGTAAGCATCACTACAAACAAAGCTAGTGAAGGTGATGGAGTTCCAGTTGAGCTACTGTAAATCCTAAAAGATGATGCACTGAATATGCCAGCATATTTGGAAAACTCAGCAGTGGTCACAGGACTGGAAAAGGTCAGTTTTAGTTTCAATCCCAAAGAAACACAAAGCCAAAGAATGTTAAAACAACCACACAACCACACTCATCTCGCCCACTAGCAAAGTGATGTTCAAAATTCTCCAAGCTAAGTTTCAACAATACTTGAACTGAGAAATTCCAGATGTTTAAACTGGATTTGGAAAAGACAGAGAAACCAGAGATCAAACTGACAATATCTGCTGGATCATAGAAAAATCAAGATAATTTTTAAATCTACTTTTTCTTCATTCACTATGCTAATACCTTAGACTATGTGGATCACAACAAGCTATGAAAAATTCTTAAAGAGATGGGTACACCATACCACCATATCTGCCTCCTGAGAAATCTGTGTGTAGGTCATGAAGCAACAGTTAGAATCTGACATGGAACAAAAGACTGGTTCCAAATTGGGAAAGGAGTACGTCAAGGCCGTATATTGTCACACTGTTTATTTAACTTATATGCATAGTACATCATGTGAAATGCCAGACTGGATGAAGTACAAGCTAGAATCAAGATTACTGGGAGAAATATCAATAACCTCAGCTATGCAGCTGCTACCACCCTTATTGCAGAAAGACAAGCAGAACTAAAGAGCTTGAGGAAGCTGAAAGAGAAGAAAATGGCTTAAAACTCAACATTCAAAAAGGAAGATCATGGCATCTGGCCCCATCATTTCCTGGAAAATTGATGGAGAAACTATGGAAACAGTGACAAACTTCATTTTCTTGGGTTCCAAAATCACTGCAGATGGCGACTGCAGCCATGAAATTAAAAGACACTTTCTCCTTGGAAGAAAACTATGACCAACCTAGAGAGTATATTAAAAAGCAGAGACATCACTCTGTCGATAATGATCTGTCTAGTCAAAGCTGGTTTTTCCAATAATCATGTATGTGAGATGTGGACTATATATAAAGATGAACGTTGAATAATTGATACTTTTGAAGTATGGTTTTAGAAAAGACTCTTCAAAGTCCCTTGGACTGCAAGGGGATCAAACCAATCCATCCTAAAGGAAATCAGTCCTGACTACTCACTGGAAGGACTGATGTTGGAGCTGAAACTCCAATACTTTGGCCACCTGATAAGAAGGGCTGGTCATCAGAAAAGTCCCTGATGCTGGGATAGATTGAGGAAAGGAAGAGAAGCCGATAACAGAGGATCAGATGGTTGGATGGCATCACCAACTCTATGGACATAAATTTTAGCAAGCTCTGGGTGTTGGTGATGGTCAGGGAATATGGGCAGGCTGCAGTCTGTGGGACTGCAAATTGTTGGACAGGACTGAGAGAGTGAACTGAACTCAAACACGTGGTACAGTGGTAAAGAATCTGCCTGCCAATGGAGGAGATGCAAGAGACATGGGTTCTATCCCTGGGTCAGGAAGATAAGGACAACCCCCTGGTGGAGGAAATGGCATCCACTCCAGTATTCTTGCCTGGTAAATTCCAAGAACAGAGGAACCTGGCAGACCCCAGCTTAAGGAGTTGTAAAAATGTTGAACAGGACTGAACATTCAAACCACTGACATTGAATACAGGAGACCAAGTCAGAAAAAGAATCCATTCTCCAGGCACTTACTTTGTAGCTTCTTTTCTTTTATGGGTGCTAATGTAAACTTGCTGGATCAGACTTTGCATTAGACATAATTGTAATGTGATGGAATTGACTTTAATTTAGAAGAAATTGTTAGCACAACCATTTGAAAGAGTTTCTAAAGCTATTCATTCAATTAAATTTATTACTATTATGAATTACACTTTATCAACATTTGCCTCTTCTCATACTTCTTTATTGAGTTTAAACTAGAAAAGAATTAAGTAATGGTACATATTGTTTCCTGCAAAGTTCAACAAATGTTATTCTTGTTTTATTAATGCAGAAACAAACTAAGATCACCTCTCCTATATTCCAAAAAGATTGGACTTGAGCCTATGTCTTCTGCTCCTGGTTGGTTTTCAGAATGATGAAAAGTGTATAGAGCAATAAAACCACATAAATTATTCAAATAAAGATGAACTTCATGTGCAAATTTTTCATTGAGAAAAAAGTCATATTTACAAGTATCATCAAAAATCCAAAAGTAGTTTTAATGTGTGTAATATGGAACTCTCATTATAAGGTGTTGTTATTGAACTGACAAACAGATTACAAGTAGCCACGAGGTTTCTAACTTTCAAACAGGACCTCAAATTTACAGTAGTTTCAGAGAGAATTAAGTTGTAGGGACAAATATATTTCACAATGGTCACAAGCAATATGAAACAGCTTCTAGTCTTTCCTTGTCATTTGACTGTTATTATGTTTGTGACCAAAATTAAGCATATTGTGCTGTGTTTGCTTTGTTTTTGAAATTAATCAAATGAGTAAAGTGAATGCTCCTGAAAATATACACCAGTTTATTAATTTGTAGTATATTGATAGCTCAGGGGTAAATAATCCACCTGCAGTGTGGGAGACTTGAAGATGTTGGTTCAATACCTGGGTCAGGAAGATCTCTTGGAGTAGGAAATGGCAAGCCACTCCAGTATTCCGGAAAATCCCATGAACAGTGGAGTCTGCCAGGCTACAGTCCATGGGGTCACAAAGGGTAGGACATGACTGAGCGACTCAATGAAAACAACAACTATAAAAGTTAGTCACCATCTTTGGAGAATATTTGGAAGGCACAAAGGGAAAAATATACCTATAATCCTCACTGCCTTAAGGTCACCCATTATAACATAATATATTGTGTTAGTAAAATTTCTTTGTATTGCCCTCCAATAATTAATATAAGGTCCTCAGTAACGTATTACACACATTCATATGTAAAAATAGTGTATTTATAGTCTATATCTCTTTTAATGGAATACTTTACAGTATTTTTGCTTATTGTTAAATATTACTCAAAACTTTAAAGCTTGTATTATATTACTTTCTGTGGTTGACTGAATAATAGATTCCCAAATATATGTCCCATGAATGTGACATTATTGGAAAAAAAGTCTTTACAGATGTCATTTAGTTAAGAATCTTGATATGAGATCATCATCAATTAATTGGATGAGCCTCAAATTCAAAGACACATGTCCTACAAGAAAGAATAAAAGACACAGAGGAGACATAAAGGAGAGGAAGGATTGTGAAGATCAAGGCTGAGATTGGAACCGTGCATCTATAAACCAAGAATTGCAGCTGCCCCAGAAGCTAGGAGAGGCATGGAACAGGCTTTCTCTGGGCCCTTGCAAGGAAGCATTCCTGCCAGTGCCATGGTTTCCAGGGTTACAGACATGTGAGAGAATAAACCTCTGTTGTTTTAAGCTACACAGTTTGAGATGATTTGTAATAGCAAACTCAGAAAATTAATATCAATCCTATGGATTGACTAATATTTGTTGTAACAATTATTTTCAATATGTTATGCATTAACCATACAAAATTATCTATAGAAAACTTTATAAGCATCCCTGATGATGCCTATAAACTAGATACTTAAACACTGAATTTGAATTTTTTAAAAAAATTAAGATTTTTAAATTATCCCTCAAAATAATTTTATACTCCCACTATTAGTTAATTATGGGCCTTCAGAAAGACCAAGGAGTTTTTCTTTAAATAGATTGTACAGATTTGAAATAATAAAGAGTTGCTTTTGGAAATGAAAAGTTGACATTATGCAATTTAATATTCATAATTTCATCAATATCAAGACTTTTAAAAAATTTTTCTTATTCCTATAACTTAGAATATCAGCTGAAAGCTGATTATTATGGAAAGAACTTCAGTGAGAGCTTATACTTCAGAAAAATATGATTCCCACTAATGTTTCTCTTCATTAGCTTGGATGATCATATATTACCTATAAAATGTATGTATCTTTGATTAATCTCATAAGCATGTAGAGATAATGGAGATAATATAGAATTTAAGTGGTTTTTCATAACTTTTCTCTAAAATTGACCAATAAGATTCCAGTAGAAAAAATTTATATAGCTAGATACACAGTAATTATATAATCAAATCCATTTGAATAACTTTCAACAAGATTATCAAGATAAATTTTTAAAATTCAGATATTTATTTCACATATTAATCAGTAGTAGTAGTAGTAGCAAAAAGAAACTTATAAAAATCTTATTTTTTAATTAATTAATTAATTAATTAATTTTTTAATTTAACTTTACAATACTCTATTGGGTTTGCCATACATCGACATGAATCCACCACAGGTGTACACAAGCTCCCAATCCCGAATCCCCCTCCCACCTCCCACCCCACAACGTCTCTCTGGATCATCCCCGTACACCAGCCCCAAGCATCCTGTATCCTGTATCAAACATAGACTGGTGATTCGTTTCTTACATAATAGTATATATGCTTCAGTGCCATTCTCCCAGATCATCCCGCCCTCTCCTACTCCTTCTGAGGCCAAAAGTCCATTGTCTATGTCTGTGTCCTTTTGTTGTCTTACATACAGGGTCATNTTTCAGTTGGAACAGGAAGAAATGAAAATTTTTATTGTTTACAAAACTTTAATTCTCCTTTTATCTGGGTTTAGCAAACTCAGCAAATAATATGTTAAATTCACTCTAAAACCATGTGAATTTCAAGGGACATTAAACCTTTCTGATTTAACTATACATTACTCATTGAAATATTATTTGTTGGAAAATGCTTGATGTCCAAAAATTTTATGAACCATTTTATCATCTTTTAAAAATTCGATTCAGCAAGTTGATTTTCATGGGTAGTAAATAAAGTTTATATCTGGAAAGGTGAAATCTCCTAGTCTATCAATATGGTTATTATAGTTTATATCATCAGTTGTTTTCAAACAGATTTGATATCTCACAATGAAAGTGCTTTCTATAGGGCAGTTAAAAATAAAGGTAAAAATTGAGGTAAAAGATTTACAGAAAAAATAATTATATGTGGAGAATTATAAATGTATTAAATTTATTCTGAGCTTTCTGACCACCAAGTCATTTCACTCAGTTCAGTCACTCAGTCGTGTCCAACTTTTTGCGACCCTATGGATTGCAGCACGTCAGGCTTCCCTGTCCATCACCAACTCGTGGATCCTACTCAAACTCATGTCCATCACTTCGGCGAGGCCATCACACCACCTCATCCTCTGTCGTCTCCTTCTCCTCCCGCCTTCAATCTTTCCCAGCATCAGGGTTTTTTTTTTTTTTTTTTTTTCAAATGAGTAAGTTCTTCACAAGTGGCCAAAGTATTGGAGATTCAGCTTCAGCATCAGTCCTTCTAATGAATATTCAGAACTGATTTCCTTTAGGATGGACTGGTTGGATCTCCTTGCAGTCTAAGGGACTCTCAAGAGTCTTCTCCAACACCACAGTTCAAGAGCATCAGTTCTTGGGTATTCAGCTTTCTTTTTAGTCCAACTCTCACATCCATACATGACTACTGGAAAAACCATAGCTTTGACTAGATGGACTTTTGTTGGCAAAATAATGTCTCTGCTTTTTGTTATGCTGTTTAGGTTGGTAATAGCTTTTCTTCCAAAGAACAAGTGTCTTTTAATTTCATGGCTACAGTCACCATCTGCAGTGATTTTGGAGGCCTAAAAAATAAAGTCTCTTACTGTTTCCATTGTTTCTCCATCTATTTGCCATGAAATGATGGGACTGGATGCCTTGATCTTAGTTTTCTGAATGTTGAGTTTTAAGCCAACTTTTTCACTCTCTTCTTTCACTTTCATCAAGAGGTTCTTTAGTTCCTCTACACTTTCTGCCATAAGGGTGGTGTCATCTGCATATCTGAGGTTATTGATATTTCTCCCAGCAATCTTGATTCCAGCTTGTGCTTCAGCCAGCCCAGCATTTTGCATGATGAACTTTGCATATAAGTTAAATAAGCAAGGTGACAATATACAGCCTCGACGAACTCCTTTCACGATTTGGAACCAGTCAGTCATTCTGTGTTCAGTTCTAACTGCTTCCTGACCTGCCTACAAATTTCTCAGGAGACAGATTAGGTGGTCTGGTATTCCTATCTCTTGAAAAATTTTCCACAGTTTGTTGTGATCCATGTGGTCAAAGGCTTTGGTATAAAACAAAGTATATGTTTTTTCTGAAACTCTCTTGTTTTTTTGAAGATCCAGCAGATGTTGGCAATTTGATCTCTGGTTCCTCTGCCTTTTCTAAATCCAGCTTGAACATCTAGAAGTTCATGGTTCACGTGCTATTGAAGCCTAGATTGGAGAATTTTGAGCATCACTTTGCTAGCATGTGAGATGAGTGCAATTGTGCGATAGTTTGAGCATTCTTTGGCATTGCCTTTTTTAGGGATTGGAATGAAAACTGACCTTTTCCAGTCCTGTGGCCACTGCTGAGTTTTCCAAATTTGCTGGCATATTGAGTGCAGCATTTTCACGGCATCATCTTTCAGGGTTTGACATAGCTCAACTGGAATTCCATCACCTCCACTAGCTTTATTCTGACCACCAATGCAAAAGTCATATCAAATTATTTCACTTGGAAGAAGTCTGACTCTTGGCTTTATCTTCTCATAAAGTACTTCTTAACAGAAATAGTTTAATTTCTGTCTTTTGAAATCATGGATGAAGTTGTTTTTTTCACTGTAAACAAACTGAATGAAAACTGTGTTATTTGGTAATGGTATGGAAGTTTTCATGAAATATTTAATTTTTATTTGAACACCCATTTTTTTAATGCTAAATTTCCTTTTGATCATTTTTTTTTAAAAACTGAGATTTCCTTTTGGTATTAGTTCATGATGTTTATGTGATTTAAAAATTAAAAGAAACTTTCATATTGTTTCTAACTGCTAACTACAAAGGCAATCAGGAATGCCTACATAAAGAAAACATGAAAACAAATGAAAATTTCACTGTAAAGAATTATCCTCCCATTAAATTTTTTTTTAAGAAAGAGAAAGGATATATATAAAAAATAACATTTTGGGATCTTTTCAATCCTTTGAGTATATGTGTACATTGTATAGCATAAAGTTGTATTAAAAGTGAAGTCATTCAGTCGTGTCTGACTCTTTGCAACTCCAGGTACTGTAGCCTACCAGGCTCCTCCATCTATAGGATTTTCCAGGCAAGAATACTGGAGTGGGTTGCCATTTCCTTCTCCAGGGGATCTTTCTGACCCAGGGATTGAACCCAGGTCTCCCGCACTGCAGGCAGACTCTTTACTATCTAAGCCACCAGGGAATCTCTCAAGTTGTGTTGTTTTATTTGTTAAAACTAATGGAACTTGAATTTGGAATATTGAGACAAAAATCAACTGCAGAGATGCACTAATTTTACTGGATTAATATTTGTAGATTTTGTTTGCCATGTGATGTTCAAGGATTACAACATAACGAATTTGACAGATGAACTCTGAATTCATGTTGGTAAGGGGAAATAATGGAATGACTTAGATTACTATAGAGAATAATCTCTTTTCACAGTTAAAAGACATTCAGTCACTGAGTTAACTTACTCTCAGCTTTTCCCTCAACTTTTTTTGGCCTTTCCTACTTTTCCTGTCCCTACCCTTCTTTTCCCTTGGGGCTGTCTATTCCATCTCCCCTAATTTATGATTTTTCTAGTATTATCACTTTCTAACTTCCTATGATATTTACTCGTATATTTGATTATTTTTTTCCTCCATCAACAGAGTATAAATCCATGAAGAATGCTTCTTTTAAAAATATTTTGTTCACTGATGTGTCTAAACATAGCAGAGCCCAAATGAATGATTTTAAAAAACGATCAGTTCAATAGTGTCTTGACAATATTTAATGTTATTGAAATATACTCATTTGATGAAGAAAACTCCCTAGGCTCTTAGAAGCAGCAAATTCATGGCAGGCATGTCACCATTTCCCCCTCTTATCTTACAGCAGATGCCATAACATCCACACACTTTCTTCCAGTTCTAATCAAGAACAACATTCTTTTCTATTAAACATAGGCTATATAATACTCGCTAAAAAAAAAAAAAAGTGTTTCAGACAAACACTACCAGTTGAAGTGTTTGTACCCATTTGTCATCTGGTTCTGAAGGAAGAGACAAACTTCAAGTTTATCCTACCTGTAACTGTGGGAGTTTTCCCTTTATTAATACATTCTTATATTTGTTAGTTTATTGATACATTTGTAAAACTTTTATTGGTTACCTACTGTTTTTTATTACTCACTTAAACATTCAGGATACAAGTGTTAATATTTATTTAGTGCCAACCATGTACTAGGGACTGTTCTAGTCCTGAAGATACAGCTATGCTGTGATACAAACAAATATTTTATACAATATTATAACTATAATAAGTACAAGGTGCTATAGGCACACATTGGTGAGTGTTTATGGGTAGGTGAAGTGAGGAAAAGTCAGTAGAAGAAATAAGACTTGAATAAAGTCTTAAAGATGTAAAATCATTTTTTCTGAATAGACATTTTCATAACAATTTCAAGAGGTGATAATTATAAATTATAATAAAAATCATGTTTGTTTATTTAGTGCTTACAATAAGTAAGCCTTACATAGGCACTTTATATGTTGTCCCATTTACTTCTTATGGCAGGGCTCCCTATTCTATTTTATATATGATATTAATATAATCAAAGTTACCCATGGAGGATGTGACAGAACAAGTCTGTGCCACTACATCTTTACATCACTTACCCACTACATCCTTCAGTAGAAGAAGAATTAAACTAGCAGGAGACAAAAACTGAAAAATTTCCTAGAAGATCTTGTGTATCTTGATAATCTTTGAACTTTATCTTCTAGGCAGTGGGAAGTTATTACAGATTTAATCCAATATTTCCTAAAAGAACTCAGAGGCTAGTAGTAAAGAAAAGGAGAAGAAAAATATTTGAATGCTTGCTGTATGCAAAATAATTCACATTCTTAATTTATTTTTATTTAAAAAACAGCCTTAGTAAATGTCATATTATAGAAAACAAACTTTGAGATTTACAAAGGTCAAATAACTGCAACATAGTCACACAGTTCAAAAGTGATAGCAGTAGGATTTTAACCTTAACCTGACTTCAAAGCACCTGCCTGCCATTTCAGGTATTCTTCCTAAGAAAGTCAAACTGACGACAGTGTTAAAGTGGGCAAGAATGAGTATATGTTTGCTATTTGGCCACTTTTGCTGAATTGTATTTCCAATTAAGCTTTCCCAGTTGGAATTAAATGATTTACCACTAAGTATGCTTTTATAGATGAGCTATCATTAGTGAACTTTGAAAAAACATAAAAATATTTCCCCCAATACATTTTTACTTATCACTTTTAAGCTCATATTTTTTTTATTGTACCACCAAGCATTATTGGTTATATACTAATATTCTTACAGCAGTACACTTTTCCCCACCCTACAAGATGAGTTGATATTCTCCTTCGCAGGTTGGAGAAATAAACTAGGAAAAGACCATCTTTTTTGTCTTTTCAAGGATAGAAAGAAAAGCCTAACCTATTTGCTACTTGAATTCTTCTTTGCCACCTATATGATTATTGATGAAGGTATTCAACTATTCTAATTTTAAATTTTCTTTATTGAAATACAGTTGATATAACAAGATTATGTAGTTTCAGGTGTTCTACACAGTGCCTTGACATTTACATCCATCATGAAATCATCATCACAGTAAATCTAGCAACCATCTGTCTACATACAAAGTTATTACCATATTATTGACCATATTCCTTATGCCATATTTATTTTGTAACTGGAAATTTGTGCCTCTTAATCCCTTTACCTATTAAGCAACCCCACCCCCACCCCTCACAGCTCTGGCAACAATTTTTTTGTTCTCTGAGTCTCTTTGTTACCAAACTTTCAGTCGGACTCCAACAAGATTTCTCATACCTGGTATTGTGGGTATCTATATATGGAGACTGAGTTCCATTCAGAAGCAACTGTAAAGCCTTATTCTTTCATGGGAGAATGGNCTGGCAACAATTTTTTTGTTCTCTGAGTCTCTTTGTTACCAAACTTTCAGTCGGACTCCAACAAGATTTCTCATACCTGGTATTGTGGGTATCTATATATGGAGACTGAGTTCCATTCAGAAGCAACTGTAAAGCCTTATTCTTTCATGGGAGAATGGAGAGGTGTGCATGTTCACGCTCTAACAGAGGTCTCCAACTCTGGGGATCTAATGCCTGATGATCTGAGGTGGAGCTGATATAATAATAATAGAAATAAAATGCACAATAAATGTATTCACTTAAATCATACCGAAACCACTTCCTACCCCCATAGAAAAGTGTTCTTTCATGGAACTGGTCCCTGGTGCCAAAAAGTTTGGGGACTGCTGCTCTAGGGCACTGGCTGTCCCCAACAGCTGTGTGTGTGTGGTGGGGGGGGGGGCGCTGCTTTATGTGGGTCTCGTCAGCAGGGTCCTTACAGGGCAGGTACAGTACTGCTTACCATCCAGATCACAGCGCTGGTTGTCACGCTGCCACGCATGTCCCCCACCACCATCTTGAGTAGCAGTGTCTATGCAGGTGTGCTGAGCTGAAGCATCCAGAGCTGTGGCCCTGGGCTGGGAGCTCTAATCCAACGTGTAAGGTGCAAGGCCTCTGAACACGAACTCCTACAAGCAAGTGAAACCCGACCAAGCACAAAACAAGAGGTTAGACCTTATCATCTTGATTCCAACTTACGTTTCCAAGAAATCATTAACGAGCTTTGGGCTGGTGTCAAAATTCCTTTTCTGCCTTTTGTCCTGATTCTTATTCTTGAGGGGCACTGAGGGCTCAGGTCCACATTCTGTAACTCCTCACTGCTGAGTGTGGGCATTGTTATAACCCCATGGAGAGGAGCAGCGCATCTCCCCAGGTGCATTTAGACATGTTTGAGTGTCCCCAGGTCTGAACCCTGATAGTTTCTCTCCCTGAGTGATTAGAAGTTTTATAGATTCTAACCTTTTGGTTAGAATGGTGGATAGTTCTGACAAAATGTGGTCCACTGGAGAAAGGAATGGCAGAATTCAGTATTCCTGCCTTGAGAATCCCATGAACAGTATGAAAAGGCAGAAAGATAGGACACTGAAACATGAACTCCCCAGGTCAGTAGGTGCTACTGGAGAAGAGTGAAGAAATAACTCCAGAAAGAATGAAGAGATGGAACCAAAGCAAAAGCAAAACCCAGTTGTGGATGTGACTGGTGATAGATGCAAGGTCAGATGCTGTAGGGAGCAATATTTCATAGGAACCTGGAATGTTAGGTCCATGAATCAAGGCAAATTAGAAGTGGTCAAACAGGAGATGGCAAGAGTGAACATTGACATTCTAGGAATCAGTGAACTAAAATGGACTGGAATGGGTGAATTTAACTCAGATGACCATTATATCTACTACTGTGGGTAGGAATCCCTTAGAAGAAATGGAGTAGCCATCATAGTCAACAAGAGTCAGAAATGCAGTACTTGGATGCAATCTCAAAAATGACAGAATGATCTCTTTACATTTCCAAGACAAACCATTCAATATCACAGTAATCCAAGCCTATGACCAAACCAGTAATGCTGAAGAAGCTAAAAGTTGAACCATTCTATGAAGACCTACAAGGCTTTCTAGAATTAATACCCCCAAAAGATGTCCTTTTGATTACAGGGGACTGGAATGCAAAAGTAGAAAGTCAAGAAACACCTGGAGTAACAAGAAAATTTGGCCTTGGAGAACAGAATGAAGCAGGGCAAAGGCTAACAGAGTTCTGCCAAGAGAATGCACTGGTTGTAGCAAACACCCTCTTCCAACAACACAAGAGAAGACTATACATGGACATCACTAGATGGCCAACACCGAAATCAGATTGATTATATTCTTGGCTGCTGAAGATGGAGAAGCTCTATACAGTCAGCAAAAAGAAGACTGGGAGCTGACTGTGGCTCAGATCATGAACTCCTTATTGCCAAATTCAGATTTAAATTGAAGAAAGTGGGGGAAACCACTAGACCATTCAGGTATGACCTAAATCAAATCCCTTATGATTATACAGTGGAAGTGAGAAATAGATTTAAGGGACTAGATCTGATAGATAGAGTATCTGATGAACTATGGACAGAGGTTCATGACATTGTACAGGAGACAGGGATCAAGACCATTCCCATGGAAAAGTAATGCAAAAAAGCAAAATGGCTGTCTGGGGAGGCCTTACAAATAGCTGTGAAAAGAAGAGAAG
>SJYV01046368.1:353260-390761 GCA_006410875.1 Neotragus pygmaeus | reverse complement strand
TGTATTCTTGCCACCTCTTCTTAATATCTTCTGCTTCTGTTAAGTCCATACCATTTCTGTCCTTTATCGTATATCTTTCCTTTTCTCCTTTGTTTTTTGCTTCTCTTCTTTTCACAGCTATTTGTAAGGCCTCCCCAGACAGCCATTTTGCTTTTTTGCATTACTTTTCCATGGGAATGGTCTTGATCCCTGTCTCCTGTACAATGTCATGAACCTCTGTCCATAGTTCATCAGATACTCTATCTATCAGATCTAGTCCCTTAAATCTATTTCTCACTTCCACTGTATAATCATAAGGGATTTGATTTAGGTCATACCTGAATGGTCTAGTGGTTTCCCCCACTTTCTTCAATTTAAATCTGAATTTGGCAATAAGGAGTTCATGATCTGAGCCACAGTCAGCTCCCAGTCTTCTTTTTGCTGACTGTATAGAGCTTCTCCATCTTCAGCAGCCAAGAATATAATCAATCTGATTTCGGTGTTGGCCATCTAGTGATGTCCATGTATAGTCTTCTCTTGTGTTGTTGGAAGAGGGTGTTTGCTACAACCAGTGCATTCTCTTGGCAGAACTCTGTTAGCCTTTGCCCTGCTTCATTCTGTTCTCCAAGGCCAAATTTTCTTGTTACTCCAGGTGTTTCTTGACTTTCTACTTTTGCATTCCAGTCCCCTGTAATCAAAAGGACATCTTTTGGGGGTATTAATTCTAGAAAGCCTTGTAGGTCTTCATAGAATGGTTCAACTTTTAGCTTCTTCAGCATTACTGGTTTGGTCATAGGCTTGGATTACTGTGATATTGAATGGTTTGTCTTGGAAATGTAAAGAGATCATTCTGTCATTTTTGAGATTGCATCCAAGTACTGCATTTCTGACTCTTGTTGACTATGATGGCTACTCCATTTCTTCTAAGGGATTCCTACCCACAGTAGTAGATATAATGGTCATCTGAGTTAAATTCACCCATTCCAGTCCATTTTAGTTCACTGATTCCTAGAATGTCAATGTTCANTGTTGACCATGATGGCTACTCCATTTCTTCTAAGGGATTCCTGCCCACAGTAGTAGATATAATGGTCATCTGAGTTAAATTCACCCATTCCAGTCCATTTTAGTTCACTGATTCCTAAAATGTCAATGTTCACTCTTGCCATCTCCTGTTTGACCACTTCCAATTTGCCTTGATTCATGGACCTAATATTCCAGGTTGCTATGCAATGTTGCTCTTTACAACATCGAACTTTACTTCCATCATCAGTTACATCCACAATTGGGTGTTTTTTTTTTTTTTTGGCTTTGGTTCCATCTCTTAATTCTTTCTGGAGTTATTTCTCCACTAATGTCCAGTAGCATATTGGACACCCACTGACCTGGGGAGTTCATTTTTTGGTGTCCTATTTTTTTTTCTCACCTTTTCATGCTATTTATGGGATTCTCAAGGCACGAATACTAAAGTGGTTTGCCATTCCCTTCTCCAGTGGACCACATTCCGTCAGAACTCTGCACCATGACCCAACCGTCTTGGGTGGCCTTACATGGCATGGCTCATAGTTTCTTCTAGTTAGACAAGGGTTTGGTCCATGTGATCAGATTGGTTAGTTTTCTGTGATTGTGGTTTTCAGTCTCTCTGCACTATGATGGAGAAGAATAAGAGGCTTATGGAAGCTTCCTGATGGGAGAGACTGACTGAGGGGGAAACTGGGTCTTGTTCTGATGGGTGGGGCCATGACTACACAAATAGTGTGTAAATATAGGCTGTGGGTAAATCTACTGAGCCTACCGGTGGTGCTTAATAAATATTCATATCTTAAGCAGGTTTAAGGAGCAGATGACATTTATTTTTCCCTATTTGCCATGCCTAATGCCAGAGCCCTTCTCACACTAATGCTCAAGAACACGTCAGTGAAAGAAGATGCAAATGTCTTTATCTGAGCATTGCTGAACATTTATGCAAGACCAGCATTTGTGGTTTCAGCTGCACATACAGTGCATCTCTCTGTGCTACAAAGTCCAGGTTCCCCCCTCTATCTCCAGTAAGGTTCATAAAGTTGATCAGCAGTAGGAACTCTCTAGAAGTCTTATCTCCCAGCCTCAGATTTTAATATCTCTCCTCTTCCCAAACCTCTACTGCATTTGGACACAAGAAAATGGAGAATGGCCACTGGTAGGCAGCCAATGAGAGGGCTAACTCAGGATCCGTGTTGTCAGAGTTGAGTGAGAAAGCTTTGGATGACCAAAGGATCTTCCCTGGTGGCTTAGATTGGAAAGAATCTGCATGCAGTGCAGAAAACTGGGGTTTTATTCCTGGGTCAGGAAGATCCCTTGGGGGAAGGGAATGGCAACCCACTCCAGCATTCTTGCCTGGATAATTCCATGGACAGAGGAACCTGGTGGGCTAAGTCCATGGGATTGCAAAGAATTGGACACGACTGAGTGACTAACACAAAGGAACCACCTGGTTGGGAGGAGACTACATGGTACCCCATTCCTTGTCCACCATCTTTTCCCACTCCTCAGAATGAAGAAGCTTCAAATGTTGAGTCGTCAAGAACACTTTTCCCTGTGGTGTTCCAAATCAAGGGGAACAAATGGAGCTGTCTTATAGGAAGGTGAACACTGGTGTTCATGTTTGTACTTTATTCAAGGAAGGCAGGGGTGGTGATGAAGACAGATAAAGATACTGCTGCCTCAGCAGAGTTCCCCGAATGCAGGGCCCACCACTGGGACTGTGCTGGGGGAAGCGCCTGTGTTCAGCAGGAAGCCTGGCATCCAGGGAGTCGCAATCAAAGGTGACAAATCCTCTCTGCCACCACCAGCCTTTAAAATAGACCCAATTAGGCCCAGAACTAGGAACCCAAGGGATTCCTCTGTCCCATGCCTGTTTTCATTCCACTCTGCCTAAGACTTGTGCATGCACACAGGCAAGACATCGTGATGATAACTTTTTTTTGGTATTCCATGATAAAGGGCCAGGAACAATTTTGAGTCAGTGATCTGAGCACTGCCCCAAAGCAAGTCTGCATTACATAACCACCAACTTCTTGAAAATAGTCTAATAATCCCTGTGGGGCATACTGCATCCCTTCTCAGCTCGTTCTGGCTGGAGAATGTAACAGTGCTAACAGTTGGCCTGGGAGGAAATGGTGAGGTGTATGTTTTTACCTGGAAGAGAGAATCATAAGTTTAATTTATTCTAGTGTTAAATAACATGTGTGCCCCTCCTTTCATGGTATCCATCTCTGCGATAGAGACCAAGACAAAGCTTTGTCCGTGGGATGCTCAGTGCAGATTCTTATGGACTCAGTTTGAGTTCACATGGGGATTTTGTTAGACAATTTGATTTCTTCTTTTTCCACCAGTCTGATCTTGGTAATTGAGTGTTGTAAACTGTTGGGTCCCTTATGAAGTAGAAAGATCTCTGAGGTCAGTCCCTCTAGTGCTGTTGTTTCACAGATGAGAAATCTGAGGACTGTGGAGACTGAACTAAATATGCTGTGAAAAACTTCAGAGTGTTGATGCCCTTGACTTTTGTAAAGAGTTTAAAACACTAGTGATGTGTTATGATGGTGAAAGATTGAGTTCAGATTCTTGGTTCTGCCATTTACTAGTTGGGCAACACTGGATAGGTCATTTAATTTTTCCAAGACTGTTTGTTCATCCATAAAATGAAATTAATGTTGCATCTACCTAACAGGGTTAACCTGAGTATTACCAGAGATCATGTATGTCAAGCATTTTGCACGATGCCAAGTCCAAATTAAGTACTTTGCATGTTCAATACTGAGATAATAAAATGCTTTTGAAGAGATCATAATTATAGATGTCTTGAAAAGAATTTGTTACAGAAATATANTGAGTATTACCAGAGATCATATATGTCAAGCATTTTGCACGATGCCAAGTCCAAATTAAGTACTTTGCATGTTCAATACGGAGATAATAAAATGCCTTTGAAGAGATCATAATTATAGATGTCTTGAAAAGAATTTGTTACAGAAATATATATATATGTATATTTCTTATCTGAAAGATTGATTAGATAGCCTTCATATTATAAGAATTTTCTACTAAAAATAAGCCACAGAATGCATTCACTTAAAAAGCAACATTCATTGAGAACATTCAGAATTTTTGCTCAGTCTATGACAGCACAGTCTAATAAGAACAATTGTGTGTTCATTTGTTTAGAAAACTAACACTTAAAAGTCAACCACAAAGAAACAGACCACAGAAATGATAGTGTGAAATTATTGCTGATAGTAAAACTGTCATGAAATTAAAAGCTTGAATTTTAACTGTTTTTAACAGAGAACTCTTTTTCAAGTCTCCTTTGAAACCCTGTGTTGCTGGAATCTATATGCATGAAGGATTTGTGATGGTAGTGGTAGACTTAATTTCACAGATTTTTCAAGGAAATTTTGGTTGCCAAACCTTGAGATACTTAGTGTTTGTTCAGATAAACATAATTTTTCACATACTTTCTTTTTCAGCGATAGGCAAATGAAACTCACAAATGACTGGGATCAAGACTAAGATGGTTTTACTACAGGATTTAATTTGATTGCTGCTTCATCATTGCCTTTGTACAAATGGAGGAGGGGGAGGTAAGGGTGACAAGAATCCCTAGAGGCCTGCACACCTGGGTGTGCATCTTGTCTCCACTTTTCACTAGCCAGGTGACCTTGAACAAATCATGTGAACACTCTAGACATTTCTTCATCTTCAATTTCTTAAACTATAATCAGTGTTGAGAGTGGCAAGACCACAGGCGTGTTGTAAGAAACAAATGAGAGAACATACATGAAGCTCTTTGTGTTCAGTTAGGTGTGTGGAGGTTCTGAAAATCTGCTGGTTATTATTAGCTTTATGTCTAGGCTGTCATTAGGTCTTGGTGTCTCTGGGTTTCTCAGAAAGAACTGTGCGATCCCTGGAAATAGTTCAAGGAAGAGCCTGCCGAGGGGCTGGTAACCTTTTGTTTTAGAGAGTATGGATTACATCAAAGCAGTCAGCAATGGGGCTGCCTAGAGTGCACGTGCTTCATCGGGGTCTCCGTCTGGGTGTCTGAGGACCTGACTATACCATTAAGGATCTACTTTCCCTTTCCCTCTGTCTTTCCCTTTCTCTTTCTTTCCCTCTCTCTCTTCCTATCCCTCTCCTTTGTGTTCCTGGGATTTATTAGGAGTTCACTACTATGTCACCAGTTGATTGCAGGGCCAGACTGCAAGGTCTAGGTGGCAATGTCTTTATTTCATTTGGAAAGATCTTAGAAGGATAAACAAATAATGGAAATTGTGTTTTGTTTTGGCTTTTTTTTTTCCTCCCAGACTTTTCAAATTAGCTAGTCTTCCATCAGTAAGGCTAAAACTAAGCACACACCACTGTTCGTTACCAGCTTGGTTTGTAATTTTAAAAATTGTGTTCGTATATGTCTTTCAAAGCCAGTGACTTCAATGTCTTCTTTTTTTAACCTGGAATTTCTATCTAAAGAAAAAAAGAATATCCAGATGATTTAAGCAAATGAGGATTTAATTCTTCAGATTTAATCTTATTTCTGTGCTTAGATTCATAGCTTTAATCTGTAAACAAGCACATCATTAGGGAGATAGGTAATTACACAAATTAGATTGGGGAAACTTTGCCAGGGGAGATGGATTTTGTTTACCCTCATTTGTTTGGCACCAGAGGAATTTCTCACACAAAGAGAACATCTTGTGTGGCTCAAGAAGGGGAAAATAGTGAAAAGTCTAAGAGAGGAATTCTTTTGTCCCTGGGACTGAATCTTGTAGCAGTGGGCTTTTGTCCAGCCACTTCATGGGGGTCAGTCTGAGGTGAAGGCCAGCAGAGAGCATGGAGCAGATAGAAGCATTGAGGTATCCACTTCTCAGGAGCTTGACACATGTTTGTTGATTAAAATGCGTTCTTTGACTTAAACGGAAAGGCTTCTAAAATTTTAAGATGTTCTCTCCACATGTTGAAGTGCGTCGGGAAAATCAGTCAAATTGCTTTGGGGATCTTTACTCTTTCAAAGGATTTCTTAGATTTAGTGAGTACATGTTGTTCTCAAAGGGTGATTAGTCTACATGAGAAGAAAAATGTAAATATAAATTGATGTTTCTTTCTGCTCATTTTAAAAGGAGGGCCTGTAAGACTTAATGAAGGGTATAGACCATAACCTTTGGCAGATATGATTGCTGAGGATTGTGGCAGGCAGAGATGGAGAAAAGGGAGGAATCACATTCTCTTTAGACAGATGGGTAAAAAAGAATAAAGAATAATAATAAATTTACAAAGACAGTTTGGCTCATAGAATCCACATGTTGTCTTTCTCTTATTGGCATTAGGGAGCCAGTAAATACTGACAGTAAAATGTGACTTAAAAATAATCACAGTAAAATAAGAATGGTCAGGCATGAAGTTCAGAAAGGATTGGAGGGGTGGAGAGATCATTTAAAAAATGAAGAATTCATTTTTTCATTTTTTTAAAATTGTAAGTTGAGTACCTACTATATACTGGGCACCATATCAGGAATAGGAGATTCGTTAGTAACAAATCAAATATGAATTTTGCCCTGAAAAATTTTAGAAATCATGACCTGAGAGAGATGATTATATCTTTAATTATTTTGGTGATAATGAGATTAGAAAGGCAAAAATTAATATTGCCTATTTTTGAACTTTCTATAAATGGAACCATTACTATACATACTGTCTTGTAACTGGATTCTTTTGTGACATTCTTATGAGTCACTCCATGTAGTGGCAATAGTTTGTTCATTCTTGTTGCTGTATTCCATCCTATGAGTATATCACAGTTTATCCACTCCCCCAAAGATGTACCTGAGTACCCTCCAGGTTTGGGTCAAAAACTGCTGCTATGAACATTCTTATAAATAATATTTGCATTCTCATAAATAACAGTATTTACATTCTTGTAAATAGCAGAAATTGTGATACATTCTTTGTTGCTGTATTCCATCCTATGAGTATACCACAGTTTATCCACTCTCCTAATTATGTACTTAAGTACCTTCCATGTTTGGGCCAAATACTGCTGCTATGAACATTCTTATAAATAATATTTACATTCTCATAAATAACAGTATTTACATTCTTGTAAATAGCAGGAATTGTGACACATTCTGTGAAAGTACATGTCAAGAGGGTTTACCTAATTGGTTAGGGCAGGAGAAACTTTCTGAGTATGTGAAATATGAGTTAGGGGCAATTCAATTCAGCATAAGGAATGGTATTTACTGACATCCAGGACAAGAAGAAGATTCAATTAGAGAACTTTAGAGCAAGAATGTCTAGAAATATGTGGGACCAATGCAGTGGGCCTCATTCAGCGTGCCCTCAGAACCTGTTGCCCATAGCACCCAAGGTCCACTCCATCCTCTCTGCCCTTCCCACTGTCCAACCCCCTCCTCCTGTTTCTGGCTTCCAGGCTGGAGGAATGATTTCTGAGGCTCCAGATTGGTAACTACAGAAGGCAGAGATTCTCTGTGGGAGACAGAAGATGAGAGTGGGGAGGTCTGTGATTGCAAAGCCCCAGATTCTTCTGCTGGTGAAATACTTATTTTCCAAAATGGAACCCTGGACGTGGTATTGTATTAGGAGAGTTCAATCTTTGATCTTAGACTATCTGATGGAGTGATTTGAAGGGAATTTGTTCTAAATAGAATTGGATGAAACTGATTCTCCCAAAGGTGTTTTGCAAATGGAAAAAAANTGAATCCCCCTCCCACCTCCCACCCCACAACGTCTCTCTGGATCAACCCCGCACACCAGCCCCAAGCATCCATTTCTAAATCCAGCTTGTACATCTGGAAGTTCTCAGTTCTTGTACTGCTGAAGGCCAGCTTGAAGGATTTTGAGCATTACCTTGCTAGCGTGTGAAATGAGTACAATTGTATGGTAATTTGAACACTCTTTGGCATTGTCCTTCTTTGAGATTGTAATGAAAATGACCTTTTGCAGTGTTGTGGCCACTGTTGAAAATTGAATCTTCCAAATCTGCTGACATATTGAGTGCAGACTTTCACAGTATCTTCTTTTAGGGTTTTAAATAGCTCAGCTCAAATTCTATCACAAAATTCCTGGTACACAACAGCAAATGAAAGTACTTTTGCTTGAAAGTAAAGCAAGCTAAGCAAATTAGAACAAGACAAGCTCACATGAAGACTGAAACCCAAATCTGAATAGTGCCAATTGGTGATTAGATGGATTTGGTCTACTTTAGCCTAACTTCCTGATTTTTAAACTTCCTGGCAGAAGCAAAGACTGATTCAAAAATTTTGTGGAGGAAGATACCATTCCCAGAGTCTCATTATTGATTTTTCTCCACACTTAATTCCAGATTTTGATTTAAAAAAATCAGTAAGTTCATATTGTTAACACTGCTCACAATTTCTCAAATGTTGCATGTTATATGAGTCAAAGCATTCCTATCTGAGTATATCACAACCCAATTTGCTTCTTGTTACTTTTAGATTCACTACATCTAGCATTCTTAGCAGCAATACAGTCCTTGGTCCTATCTGACCAACAAGATGTGTGCTATTCCAAAATTCGTGACATTTTTCTCTCTAGGACCATTTCCTTTATTGATTGTCAAGGTCTAGATTTTCCCAGAATCAGTCCTTGACAAATGGATTGAAATAGTTCATTAGAGAACTGTTTTCAGAAAAGACCAACAGGGAATGAGAAATGAGATATGTAAATGCAGGAGCAAGTGCAACTTTATCTAGTGGAAAAAGTTAAACTGGAGTTCAATATCATTGAGGAAATCTGTTAAATGGTCTAGAACATCCTTCTCAGAGTTACTACACTGAGAAGCAATAAAGATGGAATATCTATACATGAGCCATTATATATTGTTGCCTGTGGGCTGCTCCCAGAGAATGTTAATTCCCCCATGTCTGGCTTGCCTCAAATGGAGACTGAGTGTCCTTCCACAGCTGATGAAGACCTCAAAGAAGGTGCTGGCCATTAAAAGATGGGCAGCGAGTGTTACAACAGTGATGGAAAGTATTTGTGATAGGATGGTAGAGTCTGCTCCATAGTCCCAAATCTCCTTTATTCCAGATTCTTCCACATTACATCTGATTTAAGGACTTAACTATATTTAGTCAACTCTATTAAAAAGAGAGACAATGAGTACACATGTGACTGTCCTCTCTCTCTTTAATATTTTTCCCCAGAATTTGTTGTGTTTATTTGGAAGAACCACATTAGCTTCTTTTCCATAAGCATTGTACTTAATTGATATAACTTACTGGAAAGAAATAATCTATTCATTAATGTTTTTAATGGGTGTGATGGCCATGAGGCTTTTCAGGTGGTGCCAGTGGCAAAGAACATGCCTGCCAATGCAGGAGACATAAAAGACAGGGGTTCGATCCCTGAATTGGGAAGATTCCTTGGAGGAAGGCAGGGCAACCCACTCCAGTGTTCTTGCCTGGAGAATCCCATAGACGAAGAGCCTGGTGGTCTACAGTCTATAGGGTTGGAAAGAGTAGGACACAACTAAAGCAACTTAGCAAGAACACACATGATGGCCACATGATTTTTGGATTCATCACAAGGCTTCATCACAGAGCTCAAAGAGATTCTCAGCTTCACCTTTTATTGATTGGGTTAAGAATTGATTTTTTTCAAATCTGCATATCTATATTTCTGTACTTCTTTCCTACCATGTCTGATTCCAGACTGTATTCTTTTATTCTCAGACTTCCCTTTTTTATTGCACCATATTGTATAAACTGACTGAAGTTTCAAATCATGCTAAAATTCTGATTTTCTACCATTCACTCCCAAAGTTCTGTGGAAAATTCTGAAAGAGATGGAAATACCAGACTACCTGACCTGCCTCTTGAGAAACCTATATGCAGGTCAGGAAGCAACAGTTAGAACTAGACATGGAACAACAGACTGGTTCCAAATAGGAAAAGGAGTACATCAAGGCTGTATATTGTCACCCTGCTTATATGCACAGTACATCATGAGAAACGCTGGACTGCAAGAAGGATAAGCTGGAATCAAGATTGCCAGGAGAAATATCAATAACCTTAGATATGCAGATGACACCACCCTTATGGCAGAAAGTGAAGAAGATCCAAAGAGCCTCTTGATGAAAGTGAAAGAAAAGAGTGAAAAAGTTGGCTTAAAGCTCAACATTCAGAAAAAGAAGATCATGGCATCTTGTCCCATCACTTCATGGCGAATAGATGAGAAAACTGTGGAGACAGTGGCTGACTTTATTTTTTTGGGCTCCAAAATCACTGCAGATGGTGATTGTAGCCATGAAATTAAAAGATGCTTACTCCTTGGAAGAAAAGTTATGACCAACGTAGATAGCATATTCAAAAGCAGAGACATTACTCTGCCAACAAATGTCCGTCTAGTCAAGGCTATGTTTTTCCCAGTGGTCGTGTATGGATGTGAGAGTTGGACTATAAAGAGAGCTGAGTGGTGAAGAATTGATGCGTTTGAACTGTGGTATTGGAGAATACTCTTGAGAGTCCNTCACAAAGAGCTGGACACAACTTAAGAGACTGAACAGACATGCACAAGCACCTTTAAAGATATTCTCTTCCAGAAGGTCAACTAAAATGGTGGTGCAAGAGGAGCTCAACTCGCCCCATGAATACATCAAAAATACATTTATATGTGGAACAGTTCTCACAGAAAATTAACTGGACACTGGTAGAAGGGCTCCTGTACAATTAAGGCTGTAAGAAAGTCACACATATAATTGGGTAGGAAGGGAAGAAGCAACAGAATTGGGACCTAGACCCCTGGGAGAGGACTCAGAGGAAAAGGGAGCCCCACCCTAGGAGGGAGTGGTGAGAGGCACAGATTGGATGCCTCGGTCCTGGGAGATGTGTATAAGAGACAGGTGTTTATGTGTTTCTTTAGAAGCATGACTTTTTCATTCAGATCAAGTGGAATATTATTCTAAATAAGTTTGTGCATTTTATATTTCAAGTGATTTTTTACAAAAAAGAAAATTAAGCAACTATTCTTAATACCTCAGCTTCATTAGCAGAGGAAAAATCTTCACAGACAGAAAAATCTTAAAAAATTAAAAAAAATCATCATCACAAAGAAAAAGCAATGAGCTTGGAAATTCATTCTGTTGAAGGTAAAATACCTGACAGTATTATAAATACTATTAAAATTCATTTTAAAAGTTTACAAAGAAGATAAAATTATTCTTTTTGCAGTAATAATACAAGTATTAGTTTTTCTGGAGCAGAGCAAAATGGTACGAATGCTATTTTTTACTAAAAAACACAATCATCAAGAATATACCTAGAGTTGATTGCTGTATATATACAATTTACAATTTTGTTCAAAAATGATTCTGTCAATTGAAATGGAAACTGTAGTCTAAATTAACATTTTTATATATTTTTATACAGCAAATATACCTCAAAATTTTGTTACAAAAAAGTTGTTGAATACAAAAAAGTTTCTTTAGCATGCCAAAAAGTACTTTTTACTTTCTGTTACTTATGATCAGATTTTTTAATGTTTGGAATTTTAAAGGGTTATTCTGTGTGTCAATATATCCTGCAATTCATAAAAAAACATTTTATAAATGAGTTCTTTACATTTCTACTGTGTAGAAATTATCTGGAAATTTCTAGTTAAATTATTCAACAAATAGAGTACCAAGAAAGTGTTTAATGATTTTAGTGAACTGCTTTTATTATAAATCAAGTTTGCAACTGATAAGACATCAATATGTATTCCTATAAAAGCACAAAAGTAATTGAGTCAATCAAATGATGACGATTTAAAAGCGTACAACATTTAATTTTGAAATTTTATAATTTCTCTTTGGAAAAATCTGATTATATAGTCTCCATATTTCACTGGATATAAGTGTCTGCTTATGATTTTGCAGCATCGGACATTTACTTTGATTTTTGACATTTAGTTTGATTTTTCTTATAAAAACAATGGCTGAGATAACTAAATAAAAGTTTAAAATGAAAAAAAAAAAAAAAGAAAAAGAAAAAAAAAACAAACCCTGATGCTGGGCAAGATTGAGGGCAGGAGGAGGAGACAACAGAGGATGAGATGGTTGAATGGCATTACTGACTCAATGGACATGGATTGGGGTGAACTCTGAGAGTTGGTGATGGACAGGGAGGCCTGTTGTGCTGCAGTTCATGGGGTCGCTAAGAGTCGGACATGACTGGGCGGCTGAACTGAATTGAACTGAACCCCCAAAGTTACAATTTCTTCTTAGTTTAAGATTCAGTATTTGCCTTCCAATTTAAATCAGGTAAAAATATAACCAAATATTTCACCCTGGCAGGCTTACCATTTTTTTATTTTTTAGAATAACCATTCTTCTAGACTCACTATTATTATTCTTGCTGCCAAATTCATCTTTGCAGTGAATTAACCACTTTGTTCTGACGTCATGCCACTGCACACAAGAAGGTGAAATAGATATAACCAGGTAATAAGATATGGGGATAGTATAAGCTGTATACAAGAGAAGTTTGAGTTAAACAAAGAACAGAGGAGGTGATAAGACACTCCCATGTGAAAAGGTTCCAACACGATTTGTTAATTAATTAAATTGTAGGAAAGGGAAAGAGAGATGTTAAGTGACTTTTGGGTTTTTCTTTGGCACCTCAAAGGACTGTCAATTACAATAATGGGGAAGATTGGAAGAACAGTGAGAGCTGAAGGTGTGGAAAAATACAAAGAGCTTTCTGGAGTTCTCAATTTTGGCAACTGAACAGATAGTTCAATTAAGTAAAGATAGAAGTTGAGAGCTCAAGAGAGAATTGAAATGTAGGCACATAAATTTGAAAGTTATGACTAATGGAGATCTCTTTAAGGTCATGTACATTTATGAGACCTTGAAAGGAAAAAAGTATAGGTGGAGGAGGGTAGTAAGCCAAATCTCAAACCTAGTCCTTCAAAATTATTAGTTCTATCAGAGAAAAATGATATATGAAAAAAGAAGCTATAATAAATTGTCATTGGAATAGTAGGAAAATAGAGTGTTGAGAAATGTTATTATCTTTATTTTCTCAACATACCTGTACCAGAATGTACAATAAAGAGAAAAATACCTTTCCTATTTAGCACAATAAGGTATTTTCCAGTAGTTGTGAAATTTTAAATTTGTCATAATTCTCCTGTAACAAAAAATTTGCTATTCCTGTAAAAGACTAATTGTTATCCATTTCTACTAAACAGAAAATCATTTGAAAATGAATTGTGGGACTTCCCTGGTGGGATAGTGGTTTGAAGCACACTTTGCATGAAACCTGGGCTCCATCCATGGTCCCCATCCATGGCCCAGGAAGATCATAGATGTCACTGCACAACTGAGTTCATGTAGCACAGCCATGAGCCCTTGCTCCAGAGCCTGCGAGCCATAGCTATTGAAGCCCGAGTGCCCAAGAACCTATGCTCCACAACTAGAGAGTAGCCCTAGATTCTCTCAACTAGAGAAAGACTGTGGACAGCAACAAAGACTGAGCGCATCTAACAAATAAACAAATAAACATTTTTAAAAATTGAATTGCAGAATATGTAGGAGTACATTTGACCAGAATGGAAAGCTTCACTCAATTTACATTTTGGAAAGATAAAACAATAGAGACAATCAAGGGAAACTTTATAAAGTACAATTTGTTTTTATAGCTATGTATAATTCTATGGTAAATTTTTCGATTATGGTATAGTGTGACGTCTGAAGTGAAGGGTTAGCCATTCAGTTGTGTCCAGTTCTGCGATCCATGGCTCCTCTGTCCATGAAATTCTCCAGGCTAGAATACTGGAGTGGGTTGTCATTCTCTTATTCAAAGGATATCCCCAACCTCGGGATGGAGCCTGGATCTCTCAGATTGCAGGAGACTTCTTTACTGTTTGAGCCATGATGATATAGCGTAGAACTTCTAAATACTCAAAAATTTCAATGTGCATAAGAACTCAGAAACTATGAGGCTTTAGGTAAATACCAATATCATAAGGGTTTATAATATGTTGGGAGAATAAATCCAATGGTATTACAGTACACACAATATGCAAGTAATAATAACAAATATATATGTGTGAAGGTTTCCCTGGTGGCTCAGTGGTAAAAAATCTGCCTATCAATGCAAGAGATGAGGGTTGAATCCCTGGGTTGAGAAGATCCCCTGGGGGAAGAAATGGCAACCCACTCCAGTATTCTTGCCTGGGAAATTCTAAGGACAGAGGATCCTGTCGGGCTGCCATCCATGGGGTCACAAAAAAAGTCAGACCCAACTGAGTGACTAACCAAAACACAGCACACCACATATATGTACACATATGTATATAAATGCATGTGTGCACATCCATTTATGTATACATGCATATGCATACACCCGTAGTTTCACTTCTCTTTGTGTGGTCTGCTTTGCCGCAACTCCAAAATTCAGATGAAAAGTCCTGTCTCTTAGTTTTCTGACTTTCCTTCCTCTGCTGATGATGCACATTTTTTTTTTTCTTTCCTATTCCCTTTAGAATCCAGCTATCTATGGTACAAATATGCTTCGAGGTAGTAAATGCAACCGATTGTTCTCTATTAATTCATTAGCTAAATAATGTGTTACATCTCCAAGGAAATGTAATGCCTAGCTCTCTATATACATCTCCTGTAAAAAGCCCACAGGGAGAAGAAGTACTAATGCTGGAAATTAAGAAAGATCCAACTGGGAGTTAATTTATTCAAGGGAGACTTTCTTAGAGTCCCTTAAATCTCGTTAATAGAGCAGCTGCCTACCCTAATAATGCATAAATCAATCCCACATGGTAAAAGTTGCTCAAGGAATGGGAATCTTTTCAGTTCAATTTCTTCAAGAATGACAGCAAACAAAATGCCTCTTGTCATTTGGGTGATAGCACTTTTTCCACTACTAAGGTTTTAATAAATAGAATTAGACTTGAAATTTAAGTGATAAGGCAAATTTGTGAATAAGATCCCTACTTTTATAGTTATGCACAATAATCTATGCATAATATTTTATGTGGGAAATATTAAATGAAAAATAAAAACATAATTCATTTTTGTTTAATAGATAGTGTGTAACCAGTCTCATGGTCACAAGATTTACATATATTAATTACTTTCTGTGAAAAATGGCTGGATCCCAGGAAGATAGCTATATTTCTAGTCTTGTTTGGCTGTTTAAATTCTCTACTGTTAGAATTTCAAAAATCATCTCTATGGAAATGACCACTCATCTGAGTTCAGGGTATTTTTTTCAAATTGTGGCTGCTGGACAATCTATTTATGTTGCTCATCAGGACCTTTACACAATATGCATAAAACTTGTATCATGTTTATTAAATTCATTTTAAAATCACTTTTGTTCTTTTGCTATACCAATCAAAGTTATTCATTGTTAATTTTTTATTCTAATTTCTTGGCCATGTTCTATACCCAGGCAGTTCTTAAATCGGATTGAAATTATGGTTTAAATGCTTATTATCCATCTTTCCTCTCTCTTCTATTTCAATTACCATTTTCTATGTACTCTAAATGCATATTCCCTACTGGCATGTTTTCTCAATCAGATCTGCCTTTCATACTGTAGTCTGTAACATAATCAAATGTAAGCTCGTAGATCAATATTTCCCAAATCTAAAAAGAGAAGTGTATATGTAAGTCCTGTTTAATAATTAAGATAAGTAACACAGTACTGGGAGGAAAAGATGGTGTTTTCAATATGAAGTCAATTGGATATCCATCATGAAGGGATATCTATCTTGGCCACTACTTTATACTATATAAAAATTAATTCAAGATAGATTTAGATATAGATACAAAAAATAAACAACAATAACTTAAATAAAAATAGATTTTTTTGGCCTTGGAGTGGACCAAGTTTTCTTAGAAAACAACAAGTGCTAACCTAAAGAGAAAAAAATATGATAATGTGGATTGCATTGAGATTAAAACTTCTATTTCTGAAAAGATATAATTAAAAGAGTACAAACCAAGTCATGATATTAGAGATAATGATACTGTGCATAACTTCAATAAAGTATGTTCATTCTGTACAAAAAATTTCAACACATGAGTATGAATAAAGAAAATATAATATGTACTTGGACAAAAGACAAGGGATTGACAACTTTATGAAGAAAAGACAGACTGAAACTACAATGATATACTACCCACTCAATAGAATAGCAAAATGAAAAAGAAATGCCAAGTTTGGTGAGGTGGTGGGAGAGCTGGAATCCTCTGTGATGGTGGGAGACTACCCTGATGCAAGTACATTGGGAAGGTCGTTGTATGTACCTAGTGAAACAGAATATATGATCAGAAATTTCACACTGAAGTACGCATCTTCCAGAAAAAAAAAAAAAAAGATGTTTACCATAAGACATAGCAGTAGTAGTCATAGTGGTCCAAATTTTTAATTTGCCTAAATGTTCAACAGTGAAATAAGAAAATATGCTATTTCCACGAGGGAATACTTTATGGCAATCAAAATAATTTCTACTAATGATATAGAAATACAGCCAGATATCTCAAATATAATATTGAAAAAAATAACCAGACACAAAAGGGAAAATTAATATGATTTCATTTAGGTAAAGAACAAAATCAATATGCATACAGTGGAACATTAATCAGCCATGAAATGGTGTGAAATTTTGAGACATGCTCTGAAATATGGATGAGCCCTGAAAATGTTAGATTAAATGTAATGAGCCAGACAAAAAATGACAGATATTGTATGACTGTACCTCCCATTCCAGTAATTTTGCCTGGAAAATCCCATGGACGGAGGAGCCTGGTAGGCTGCAGTCCATGGGGTCACTAGAGTCAGACATAACTGAGTCACTTCACTTTCACTTTTCACTTTCATGCACTGGAGAAGGAAATGGCAACCCACTCCAGTATTCTTGCCTGGAGAATCCCAGGGACAGGGAAGCCTGGTGGGCTGCCGTCTATGGGGTTGCACAGAGTTGGACACTACTGAAGCGACTTAGCAGCAGCAGCAGTACCTATATGAATATTTAAGCTAGTAAAATACATAGAGATAGAGAATAGATTAGAATCTACCAGAGGCTGAGGGGAAATGCAAAATGAAAAATATTTGCTAGTGGCACAGAGTTCTATCTGGTGTGACAAAAACTTTTGGGAAATGAACATGAGTGATGGTAGGACAACATTGCAAATATATTTAGTACCATTCAATTGTATTTTGTAACATAGTTAAAATAGCAAATCTCATCCCATATATATATATCATGCAGTATTTATATATATATATACACATATATTTTACAATAAAATAATTTAAGAAGAAAAGAATAATCAAGAAAATATTGATGCTGTTGAACTGTGTTGTTAGAGAAGACTCTTGAGAGTCCCTTGGACTGCAAGGAGATCAAACCACTTAATCCTAAAGGAAATAAGTCCAGAATACTCATCGGAAGGACTGAGGCTGAAGCTGAAGCTCCAATGCTTTAGCCACCTGATGTGAAGAACTGAATCATGGAAAAAAAACCCTGATGCTGGGAAAGATTGAAAGCAGGAAAAGGGAATGACAGAGGATGAGATGTTGGATGACATCACAGACTCGATGGATATGAGTTTGAGCAAGCTCTGTGAGTTGGTGATGGACAGGGAAGCCTGGCCTGCCACAGTCCATGAGGTCGCAAATAGTTGGACACAACTGAGTGACTGAACTGATGCTAAGATTTAACTACCAAATGTTCATTATGAAATATTGTTAAAAGTAATACCACTGTTTTTTTTTAACAAATTAAATGCACATCATTAAAACAGAAAGATTTATACCAGAATATTTTTCTAGGGAATGAATTTTATTTCCTTTCATCATTTATCATATTCTCTCCATTTTCTACAACACAAAGGTGTATTACTTTTCTATGCAAAAAATCACAAAAGTTTTAGAGTCAAACAAGCAAACAAAACAAATTCTATGCCCGTAAATGTGTGCCTGGTTTATCCATGGACCTAGATAATGAGCAAAAGAAAGCAAAAGAAGTGATACTTTGATTTTGCTTTTTGATGGGTATTGGTCATGCAGGGATATTTATTTTCAACCATACAGTTATGTATTTTTGTGTGTGCACTTGAAGAATATTTTTAAAATAAGTAGGGTATTCTCTGTTAATTTAATAAGGGGCATCCATAAATAATGAAAAGGTTCTAACTGCACTTTAGATATATTGATTCTTTTTGTAATAAGCAACCTTTTCATTTTTCAAAGGGAATACTCTCTAAAAACATCTTTGCTCATCTTTCTGAGCTTATTTTCATGGCAACAAGGGAGACAGACTCAGAGAACAGAATTGTGAACACATGGGGGGATGAGAGGAAGAGATAAATTGAAAGAATAATATTGAAACATATATATTACCATGTGCAAAATAGAAAACCAGTGGAAATTTTCTATGTGGTGCAGAGAGCTCAAAACCAGTGCTCTGTGACAACCTAGGGGAGTGGATTGGGGTGGGAGGTCGGAGTGAGGTTCAAGAGGGAGGAGGCATGCGTACGCCTATGGCTGATCCATGTTGATATATGGCAGACTAACACAATACTGTAAAGCAATTATCCTTCAATTACAATCTCTTTAAATGATAATACTTACGTGTATTTTGCAGAATGCTGAGAATCGTCAATAACCTGACTTTTGTGGGCATTCAATAAATACTGATCGAATGAGAAAAATCTTTTTTCATCTTTTAAACAGAAAGTTCTCTTAAATACTGTGTGTCTCATTTTACTCCCTTCTCTCTGCTGCTGCTGCTGCTAAGTCGCTTCAGTCGTGTCTGACTCTGTGCGACCCCATAGACGGCAACCCACCAGGCTCCACTGTCCCTGGGATTCTCTAGGCAAGAAGATTGGAATGGGTTGCTATTTCCTTCTCCAATGCATGAAAGTGAAAAGTGAAAGTGAAGTTGCTCAGTCGTGTCCGACTCTTAGCAACCCCATGGACTGCAGCCTACCAGGCTCCTCCGTCCATGGGATTTTCCAGGCAAGAGTACCCTTCTCTCTACTTGTCTATATAATTTTAAAAGTTCTGACACATAATGGGCAGATACTGCATCCGTTTCAAGATATAAAGTCTGATGATTTGCTCCAATATCTTTACTGGACTCTCACTAAAAAAAAAAAGAAAAAAAAAAAGAAAAAGAAAAGTTAGAGCTTAACTCCAATAGCAGAAAGAGACAAAAATTCAGGTTCAGTTCAGTTCAGTTCAGTTCAGTCGCTCAGTCGTGTCTGATTCTTTGCAACCCCATGAATTGCAGCACACCAGGCCTCCCTGTTCATCACCATCTCCCGGAGCTCACTCAGGCTCATGTCCATCGAGTCCGTGATGCCATCCAGCCATCTCATCCTCTGTCATCCCCTTCTCCTCCTGCCCCCAATCCCTCCCAGCATCACAGTCTTTTCCAATGAGTCAACTCTACTCATGAGGTGGCCAAAATAATAAGAAAGCAAAGAGAGATGGCAGAGGCAAAGCGTATTGGTACCTTAGCAGGAAAGCTTTTCTAAAAAGTATTAAGCTACAGTTTAAAAGTTAATAATTAGTTGTCATACAGAGTATGATGAGAATGGGGTGAGAAGATCTGGATAGAGATACTTCACATGGCCAAGCGTGACAAGAAAAGAAAATCAACTGGAGGACAGTTACATGAGAGGTGGGTCAAGGGTAAGACAGGAAACTAGCTTAGGTCTCATTGAAGAGTGTGATTTGTCTGGAAGATCTTTAAGATTTTAATGTTAATAATAATAATATAATAATAAAGACATTTATTAATGAAGGAGGGCATGGCAACCCACTCCAGTATTCTTGCCTGGAGAATCCCATGGACAGAAGAGCCTGGTAGGCTACAGTCCATTGGGTCCAACAAAGGGTTGGACATGACTGAAGAGACTTGTCATGCAGCACTCACATATTAATAATAATAGTACTACACACACTAACATTTCTCAGAATAATGTGTGGAGAACAGATATAAGTGGACAAGTACAGATCATGGAGAATTATTTAGAAAACATTGTGCCTATGTAGCTAACTGCGATTGATGTCATTGACTTTGGTAGTGCAGATCCAGAGAAATATGTATGCTCTTAAAGTATTCTCAAGTATATGCGTATTTAAGGTATTTGGTGTGAGGTTAAATGAATAGAAATTAGTGGTAAAATAGAGGTTTGATAAATCATAAGTTGATGGCATGGGAAGATAGCTAATAATGGAAGACCAAGAAAAAAACAGATGTGACAGTCAAAAGTTTAATAATAATAAAAAAATCATAGTTAAATCGGCACCTCTCTAAAGACTTGCGAATGCTTGTCATGCATCTAAACAGATATCAAATATGAAGTTGGCTGTATATATAGGATACACAAAAAAAGATTGAGTTTATATCTACATCTATCTATCTATCTATCTATAGAATTATACACAGTTTTAAAGAACATGTTCTGGATGATATAATCTAAGAAAGACAACAGAGAGATAAAAGTAGAGGGCTCGCAATCCAAAGTGTATAAACAGCAAAACAAAAATATAAACAAACCAGAAACTAAAAACATTCATTGGTCAAGGAGAGACAGAAAAACAAGAAAAAGAGAAGTGACTAGAGAGGCAAAACTCAAACTGAAGAGTACTGTTGTTATAGGAACTAAAAGCAAAAACCAAAAAACACACACTGTGGTTCAAGATAGAGCTAATGGCCCTCTGCTGTGAAAACTCTAAAGAAGTCAAGTAAAAGGACTGTGAAAAGCAAAAAAGAAACTTTCTCTGCTGTTTTCATGGATGGTTAAGTGTACACATAACATCTCAGAGTCAGCAACTCCAAATCCATGCCTAAAACAAACAAAACACATGGTCCCCTTGTCTAGTTATGTGTAGTCATTCAATCAAAGCAACTCAAAGTTTTCTGTCTTACTTCTGACTTTTGTAATGCTGATCTCCAAAGATATGTGATCACTTATGCAGACTTGAAAGGGCTTCCCAGGTGGCTCAGTGAATAAAGAATTTGCTTGCAATGCAGGAGATGCAGGTTTGATCCCCAGATTGGGAAGATGACCTGGAGGAGGGGATGTCAACTCCAGTATTCTTGCAGGGAGAATAGTATGAACAGAGGAAACTGTTCAGGCTACAATCCATAGGGTCACAAAGAATTGGACACAGCTGAAGTGACTAAGCACACACAAGCATGTAGGTATAATAATAACGTGAATCTTTTCTTTCTTTTTTTTTTTTTAATCATGAACAGAATTCTTATAAATCTGGTAATTTAAGTAGTCTTGCCACTGCTACTTTAAATAAAGACTGTATACTACTTTAAATAAAAACTGCATTTCTTATAATTTTTTTGGTATCAGGTTGTTACTACAGTAAAACCTTTGATGTTATGGATCACAGTAAACTGTAGAAAATTCTTGAAGAGATTGGAATACCAGGTCATCTTACCTGCCTCCTGAGAAACCGGTATGCAGGTCAAGAAGCAAGAGTTAGAACTGGACAGGAAAGAATGGGTTGGTTCCAAACAGGGAAAGGAGTATGTCAAGACTGTATATTGTCACCCTGCTTATTTAACTTATATGCAGAGTACATCATGAGAAATCCCAGGCTGAATGAAGCACAAGCTGGAATCAAGACTGCCAGGAGAAATATCAATAACCTCAAATGTGCAGATGACACCACCATTATGGCAAAAAGTGAAGAGGAACTGAAGAGCCTCTTAATGAAAGTGACAGAGTGGAAAAGTTGGCTTAAAGCTCAATATTCAAGAAAATTAATATTATGCAATCTGGTCATCTCACTTCATAGCAAGTAGAAGGGGAAACAATGGAAACAGTGACAGATTTCATATTCTTGGTTTCCAAAATCACTGCAGATGGTGACTGCAGCCATGAAATTAAAAGACGCTAGCTCCTTGGAAGAAAAGGTATAACAAACTTAGACAGCACACTATAAAGCAGAGATATGACTTTGCCAACAAAGGTCCATCTAGGCAAAGCTAGGGTTTTTCCAATAGTCTTGTATGGATGTGAGAGTCAGACTATAAAGAAAGCTGTGCAGAGATGATATGGGGTGGCATGTGGGAGTGGGGTTCAGGATTGGGAACTCATGTACACCCATGGCTGATTCATGTCAATGTATGGCAAAATCAATACAGTATTGTAAAGCAAAATAACGTAAAAATAAAAATTTAAGAAAAAAAATAAAGCCCATGAAACTCTAAAAAAATAATAAAAATAAAAAAGAAAGCTGCGCACTGAAGAACTGATTCTTTCGAACTGTGGTATTGGAGAAGATTCTTGAGAGTCCCTTTGACAGCAAGGAGATCAAGTCAGTCAATTCTAAAGAAAATCAACCCATAATTTTCACTGGACAGACATACTGAAGCTGAAACTCCAATACTTTGGCCATGTGATACGAGGAGCTGACTCATTGAAAAAGACTCTGCTTCTGGGAAAGGTTGAAAACAGGAGAAAAAGGGAATGACAGAGGATGAGATTATTGGATGCCATCACCAACTCAATGGTCATGAATCTGAGCAAACTCTGGGAGATGATGATGGAAAGGGAAGTCTAGCATACTGCAAGCCATGGGGGCACAAAGAATTGACATGATTGAGTAACTGAACAACAAGTCTTATCACTATTCTGATCTTTCTCTGTAGGTAAATCTCTGTCTGGTGTCCTTTCTGCCAATAATTTTTCATCTTCATTGACAGTTATTCAGAGTCTTCCAAAAACTCAGGTGGACTCATCTATCAGAGTTGATTAAACTCTGCTTTTTCAGCAAGGCCACTAAACGTGGCTTGCTCTAGGGCTGTGTGATTCAGGTGGACTTCTTGGGAGAGCAGAGCTATTACACTCATGAACTGGCTATGGAACTATTCTAATGTGACCCCTTCTTTAATTTGAGCCATTCTATTTAGAATTAATGTGAATATTTATATCCAAGAAGCACTAAGCTAATATCTAGTGATTGCAAAACAGTTGGTAGTAACTGAAAATATACAACAATACAATTTTACAGGATGCCCTTGACTGGCTTTCAAATATTTTGAAGTTTAATAATTGGCAAAGTTGAAAATTTTCATATTCATTGGCATAAAACATTTTATTGAATAGACATTTCATTACCTGTGTCAATAAATATTAATAAGAGAAATCTGCTTTTATTTTTTTTTTTAATTTTTAGTAATGGTACTTTGCTCTGTTGGGTTAAAAATACTGTGACACTTTCTTCTACAAAAATTACTATTCACTGCTCCTAAATATTTTTTGCTTTCTGTTATGTATTTTAAAAATTCAGTCTTGAAATTATTATTCAAAGACATATTGCAGACTGTGAGGCAATAGTTTCTGTTCTGTCTTGCAAAAGTATATGCTGCATTTTGGGTTTTAAAGGTGTGAAAATAAAAAAGGTCTAAAATCTTCTCTAAGAAGTGAATATGTAGCAAGCAATCACCTTGAGGTTAAATAGATATTTTCTAACCATCATGTAAACATTGTTGTTTGTGATGGGAAGTGTTTTTCCAACTTTAAAACATAAAAAGAAAACAATATTCTCTGATAATAATTTATTGCTATTTCCTTCCATGTTTCAAAGCATTTTCAGAAAGTAGTCCCTTTCTTCTTTTTTTTTTTTTTTGCTAAACTGCAAAATAACTCCCAGCAAAACAGAATAAATGTTAATTACCCAACATTATCAGTGGTCTAAAACCCTAAGCCTACTAAATAAAGTGTTTTTTTCTCTGGCTATGCTGATCCTAGTCTAATTATAAATACATACATACATTTATACACACACTTATATACATATATACATACACATATACATAGTGTTTTAGTCATTATTACCGAAATATTGTATTAAAGAAATATCATCCTTATCATGCTAGGAGGAAAAGCCCCTTAAAATAACCCCTTAAAATGGATTTAATGTAATTTGAGATGAAAAGTGTCCTTAAGTTTCACGCATGATCTGCATGGGAATCTACTCACTGTTACTGAAATTTTGTAATAATAGACTATGAGATTTAGTACATCACACTTCTTTCTTGTAAAACATAAAATGAAATTGTACAATATAAATGAGAAATATCAGATTTCATTGGTTATAAAGGTTTGCTTGTATAAGGCAATATTAATATTAATTTTAAAAATAACAATAAAGTATTCAAATGGAGGAAAAACTGTGGGAGAGGAAGATGATACATGAAACATTATTCTCTTTTATTTAAATGATTCTTCAATATAAGAAAATTATTTTCTGAGACATTTATTTATAGATCTGTGCACCTACTTTCAAGAAATGCTATTTGTTTGTTATTGGGCAGATTTTAGAAGACACCGAGCTTATATTAATCTTAAACCTAACTTTTTAGTCTAAGAACACCAGCATCACAAAACAAATGTGGCTTATGGTATATTAATTTCAAGAAATCACCTTCTTCATACAGTGAGCACGTTATGACTGCATATATTTCTATGTACAAATGCAAAAGGAGGAGAAAACATTCAAACTTTTGAAACACAAGCAGTAGCAACAAAAGCTTTGGCTACTTCTACTTTCATGTATATGGATTATGAGCTGCAGCAAGTCATTTGAAATACGCTGTATGATTTGTTAGGGCCATCATGGCTTGTAACTACCAGAAAGTTAATGTTCCAATTTCCCGTGGTTTAAAACCACCTTAAAGTTGTCAGATATCAAATGGCTCATCTGATTCAGTGAGTTACTGGCATTTAAAACCTTCACTGTGAGTTCAAAACTAGTCTTGTACTTAACATTGATGTCTTTTTAAAATTTTACTCTGAATTGAACACCACAGAAGCAACTAATCTCGATATTTAATAGTTAATTTATTTCTATCCATTACACCAGGAATATGAGTTAAATTTATCTTGTGAAGACTGTACATCCATTAAAAATTTTATAAAGTGCAAATGTCTAACAGTGGCTGATGATGACAAGCACATTATTGCACTGCTGGTGAGAGAAATTACAAAACAGGATTTCATACGCGGGTTCTGTGTGAGTTGCTTAGAGATTCAGATATCTCTGCTTGATGAGTCTGCACTGCAGAATTTTCTCTGTCTGAAACTACAGAGTGCTAATATGTGAACTTAAGATTTTTAATGAAAAGGTATTTGGGAGGCTCCAGTTTTCATGAGAAAGAGTTCAAAGACCTCACTTATTGATCCGAGCAATTGTCAGTATTGGTGACTCAACCAATACTAGTGATAAACATGGGCTTGCCTGATGGCTCAGTGGTAAAGAATTTGACTACCAATGCAGGAGACACGGGTTCAATCCGTAAATCAGGAAGATCCCTTAGAGTAGGAAATGGCACCCCACTGGCATTCTTGCCAGGAAAATTCCTTGGCCTGAGGAGCCTGATGGGTTACACTCTATGGAGTCAAAAAGAATCAGACATGAGTAAGTGACTGAGCACAACATAGCTGTAATAATTCAATATTTCCTTACTAACATGCCAGGCATTATGCAGCTTAAAAACATTATCTCATTCAATTCTTCATACAGTCCTACAGATAGATTTTATTCCTGTTACCATTTTATAATAAGGAAAAATAAGGCTTAAAATTAAGTAGCATTCCAGTGGTCACACATCTGATAAATTGTGGTTTTGGATTACAATTACAATTTGTTTCCTCTAAAATAAATTGACTGTGTTTGCTGTACTTCTTAGAACACCATATTAAAATCTAATCTATTTATCTGTTTTATTAATTACCAGACAGACTTCTATAGCATGTATCTTCAAACACTGCAATTGACTTAATCATAAAAGATTTAAGGCTATTTTAATATTGGAGGAAAACAGCAATAAAATATTATATAGAAAAAAGCTTGGATTTAAACATTATAAAGTTGAATGAACAGAATACCTGAATATGCATAATAGAATGTTTAGGTAGAATGTGTACATACATCAAACTACATTATTATCTTTAGTCTACCCTGAATTTGAAACATATATGCACTCGGATGGACATTTATAATTTATTTGACACTTATTGTACCTCTAATATATTAAAATCATATTCTGTGATTTTTTTCATACATTTGAGGCATAAATATTGTATAATAAAAATTTAGATCACTTAAGAATATTAGAGAATCCTAGAGAGGATAGATTTCATATACACTACAGAAACCACATGTGTAGCATTTATCTTTTTTTTAAGCATTTATCTTTATATCTATATTTATATTTATAGATCATGCAAATTATCTGAACTGAATGAATCTTTCAAAAATCATATATTGAAATGTTACTGCCCAAGGTGATGGTGTTAGCAAGTGGAGCTGTTGGGGGTTAATGAGGTCATGAGGATGGGGAGGCTTCATGAATGGAATTGTAAAAGACACCCCAGAGAGCTCCCTTACCCTTTCCCTATGTGAGGATAGGATAAGAAAATGGCAGCATGTAACGAGAAAGAGGACATTTACCAGAAACTGACCACACTGGTATCCAGAGTTTGCACTTTCAGCCTCCAGAAGTATGAGAAACAAATTTCTGCTCTTTATAAGTCATCCAGACAATGGTACTTTGCACCCAGAACTGCCAAAGTTGATGTCTATGTATACACAGATATACTACTTCCACAGTAACCTATTACTGAGTTTCAGTTCAACCCCCATGTGACCCCATGGAATATACATTCCTTGGGACTTTCCAGGCCAGAATACTGGGTGGGTGGCCTTTCCCTTTTCCAGGTGGTCTTCCCAACCCAGGGCTCAAACCCAGGTCTCCCACATTGCAGGCAGATTCTTTACCAGCTGAGCCACAAGGGAAGCCCAAGACATGTACTAGTGATGCATTATTTACAGTTAAATAACATGATTTGACTTGGTTCAACCATCCTCTGTCTTCCTTTTGGGAATTTTCAGTTATCTTGACATGAATGGGAAGCATTTGAAGATAAGCCAGTACCTAGAAGAATACAGACATGAATCTCTTTCTCACAGAGTTTTTATGTCCTTTCTGAAAAGTGTATTTAATAAAATGCATCTATATTATTTTAAGGCTTTCCTATCCTCTATCATTCCCCTACTTTCTTTTCTTTTCTGGAAGCCATATTTTCTGCTATTTAAACCCCAAATATTCCACTGACACAACATGCCATAGAATACAATTTTACTGTTTTCAATTAAATATTCCTCAAATTCCTTTAATTAACATTTATTAAACACTCATATAGGCAAAACTACCAAGTAGAAATCCATTGATTAAATCCATTCATTGAGTTTAAATCCATTCATTGAGAGTAAGCCCTGAGACTAAAATGAAAGAAGCTTATACCAACAAACATGTTAATTAGGTTAACAGGCAATTACTAAGCCACTATTTTGTGCCAGTTGTACCTTTAACCTACACTTTTGTGATAAAGCAATTTATTTATAGAACAGATAATTTGCATTAAGGGATGTTCTGGAGATCAATGATTATGAAGTTAGTTTATGCAGGTATAAATTTAGTAAGATTTCAGTTAAAAATACATTATGTCAACAGGTATTCATTAATTATCTGTTGTATAACCCAGAATTTTAAATGTGGCTTATGAGAAAAGCAGACTGCAACTCATTTATTAAGATATGCATTTAGTGTTCTATGGAAAATAACATTTCTTCCATAATTCTATATAATGTACACCACACCAAAGTGTAGACACTGTATATCGATTACTTTTTATATCTATAATTATATACATTTTGACGTTGTTGTTTTGCATGATCAGAGTTAAAGGGAAATGAGGTCTGCTTGCAGCACTGAGACAGATCTCGAAGTGGAAGCAAATAAAAAGCAGCAAGCACAGTTAAGCAAACCTCATTTTGAGATTATCACAGTAATTCCCTGCCCCTGAAGTCCTGAAATCCACCCTTCCAGGGGGAAGGGAATGCGAGGCAGCCACCAGGCACCACTTTTCCATTCAAGGATTTGCTCTGAGGAAGATGGGAAGCTGAGAAGCTGAGCAATAACCTTAAATTGAGAGACTGACACACTTAGCAGAGTGTTAGAAGTCGCCTAGGGTTGATGAGAGGGTACAAATGAGAACTCAAGGCCAACCTGGGTGGAGGGTGCAGGGTTACACATCAAAACGGAAGGTGGGACACTGAACTGGAAATAGGCCAGCACTCATAGTTATTAAAACCAACTTTAGACCAAGGTAGTCTCACTTCAGCTTATCCACTACTGCTAAATTGACTCTCAGAGCAGACATTTTTGGAGAAAAGTAAATCAGAGTTTTAAACTGTCATGCAATGTTTCAAACATAATTTCTGGATCTTATGCAAAAATAATCAGGCATGCAACAAGAAAATAACTAGAAGCAAACCAAAAAGGAGGGAAAAAATGGAAACAGAAATATCATAGTAAAACTGCCAAAAACAAAGACAAAGCAGAAAATTATAAAGGCAGCCAGAAAATAATTTAAAGGAAGCCAGAAAAAAAGGCGTATTGGCTTCAAAGAAAGACTCCCCAAAGAAACAATAGCAGCCAGCAGACAATGGACTGACATCTTTGAAATGCTGACCTAGAATTCAATACTCTGTGAAAATGTCATTCATAAATGAAGACAAAGTAAATTTTCAGAAAGACACAATTGGGAGAACGCAGCTGTGTATGATTGTGATTAAAAGAAATGCTGCTGCTGTTGCTAAGTCACTTCAGTCATGTCCAACTCTGTGCGACCCCATAGACAGCAGTCCACCAGGCTCCCCGGTCCCTGGGATTCTCCAGGTAGGAACAATGGAGTGGGTTGCCATTTCCTTCTCCAATACATGAAAGTGAAAAGTGAAAGTGAAATCTCTCAGTCGTGTCCGACTCTTCCCAACCCCATAGAGCCTACCAGGCTCCTTTGTCCATGGGATTTTCCAGGCAAGAGTACAGGAGTGGGGTGCCATCGCCTTCTCCAAAAGAAATGCTACAGGAATATTGAAAACACTCAAAGAAAGAACCATAGAGATAAAGGAGAAATGTCATAAGTAAATATGAAGGTAGATCAAATGAACTTTAGCTAAAGAAGTATTTATGTTTGTGTAGCTTTATATATGCTATTTATGCATATAATACATTAAATACATATACAAGTGTGTATCAAGAGAGAGAAAAATGATTAAGGTGTATGTACACAATAAAACAAAAAATATAGGGAAATAATTGGATACAAATTATTCTACCAATTGTGAAATTCTTACATTTCTATGGTGTGGAAACATTCTAATTTCATTTTACATTTAATGAGTCAAGGGTGACTAAAATTTTAGATGAACAATCAATTAAAATAAAACATAATAACTCAAATTATTAACGTCTATTTTTATTATAAGCCTATGCAATTTTATTATCTGGATTTCTTTTTCATTCTCTACTTTTTACAATGTTCATCCTTTTCCAACATTGCTTATTCCAGAATTTTCTCATTGTAGAATTATCTGACATTGATGTAAAAGTTGACATTTTTTTAGACTTCAACAATGATATGTTTCACAAGAAACCCCAAATTTCAACGGTGTACAAAAATAAGTATTTATTTTTCTTACTTACAGATAAATGGTGGGTTAAGGTGTATCTCACAAGTCACTTATTCTGCAATTTACAGCAACATGGGTTACACTCTTTTCAAGGTACATGGCAGAAAGGTAAAAGCTGAAGGTATAAAATTAGAGCTACAAAAGCACATTGTGAGTAGAGGCACCTGTCACATCTCCTAACATATTATTATTTGCCACACTAAGCATGTGGCCATGCCCTCTTGAATGCGGTCCTACTTTAAGATCTGCATTACCTTCAAGGGACACTTTAAAGTCCCAGGCAAAGGATGCAAATATATAATACTCTTTTTATTTTTTATTTATTTATTTTTAATTTATGTATTTATTTATTTTTAAATTTAACTTTACAATACTCTATTGGGTTTGCCATACATCGACATGAATCCACCACAGGTGTACACAAGCTCCCAATCCCGAATCCCCCTAAAGGGAGCAGTTGATTCAATTTGCTGTACAGCAGAAACTAACACAACATTGTAAAGCAACTCTACTCCAATAAAAATTAATGAAAAAAGAAAGGAGCAAAGAGACAATAATACAGTCTATCATACAGTTCAAACTCACATGTATGTACACTTGATTCTTTGTTACTTTCTTGAGGACTCATACCCAGGATTCTATAGTCTAAGTACTATAATTCAATATATTCAAGTAGTTAGCATTTTATCCTCCGTTAAAGCCACATACCATTTTATCACAGCTGTTTTCTTGTTTTCCTTGCCCATTAATATATGCTTGTTCAGAGCAAGCTCTCAACATAGGTATATGTATATGTGTATAATTTATATATGTTTGTATAAGTTGCATACATTCAAAAACTGAGTTGAATATGTGACTCACAATAAGTATTAATTTAATATTTGCTGAAGGAATGAATGAAAAAATCCTGGGTTTCTACCTCAATATGGACATCTGCAGAAACTTGCACTCTAACATAACATTTTCCTTTTCTTAACTTACAGAAATATCTATACTATGTAACACATTTTCTATCCTAAATTTAGGGGAAAACACTGAAAGTCTGACCAGAAAATCCAAACATATAAAACAAAAAACATAGTATTGAAAATTAGAAAGATATAGATTTTCTTATAATGAAATATCTCATTATACTTTTTATAGCTTATAGGGATATTTGGAGAAAATTATAGTATGTCATTATGAATATATGGGCTTCCCACGTGGTACAGTGGTAAAGAATCGCCTGCCAATGCAGGAGACACAAGAAAAGTGTGTTCAATCCCTGCCTTGGAAAGATTCCCTGGAGCAGAAAACACCCCACTCCAATATTCTTGCCTGGAAAATTCCATGGGGAGAGAAGCCTGGTAGGCTACTGTCCTTGGGGCCATAAAGAGTCAGACATGACTGAGTGACTGAGCACACACACAGAAAAAGTAAATAGTTAAGAATCAAATAGTTAATATTTTAAAGCGTGTCTTTAAATACTTTGTCATAATGACGGAATGAAGTTCACAAAAGAAGACTGGAGAAGGAAATGGCAACCCACTCCAGTATTTTTGCTTGGGACATCCCATGAACAGAGAGTGGTGAGCTACAGTCCACGGGTTTGCAAAGAGTCAGAAACCACTGAACAACAAAGCGCACACGCACACGCCCACACTCGCAAATGTCATGTGCGTGTAATTTCCCTGAATCAGAAATAAAAGCCTAAAAGCTCTCAGTAGAAGACTAACAATATAAAGTAATAAAATTAACATGCCTGCAGTTAGAAAAATAAAAATTTTGAAATATTTTGCAATCTGCTGAATTGCTTTAGCATACCTATGCACCCAGAATTATTTAGTTTAAAAGGAGTGAAATTCTTAGGAAATGAAACTTTATTTGCCACAATAATCTAATCCTGTACATTGCACTTTTTACATAAAATATTTTCTTTACTTTTTAGCTTATTTTCTTCTGTTTTCATTACCGTTTGACCCAGAGAGTACCTGAATACATGTGTGCATACAATTGATTGTTTCACTCAAAGATCTATATGCCTTAGGAAGTGAAGTCTGTGTCAACTTTCAATAATTTATTTATTTATATTTGAGTAACTTTCAAATTTAATAATTGTCTTGAAAACATGGTGAATATAAACAAATAGGGATCATATTTCCTATAGGTATGTATAGACCCTTCAGTTTATATTTATATACTTCTGAGACTGGTAATTAACATCTAACTGTTATGCTATTAGGCTCTCCTTTACACTCATAATCTCATTAGAGCAGGGAATTGTTATGTCTGGTGCATCCTTAATACCTAGCACTGGGAAAGGGGCATAGCAGGGACCCAATAAATATTTCAAATAGGATTAAATCTGCCTGCTTTTCCAACATGAATTTTAAAAATTCCTGAAACTATGGGCATTCTTAGGTGTCAAATGAATTTTATAATTCATAGATTTAACAACATAAAACTATTACACATATCTTCCTTACCTATTTTCACTTTATAAAAAATTTGAATATATTTTTGATTTACCACATGCATTTTTTGCTGCAGCTGCCAATGGTGCGACAGATCATTTTTGAGTTTGGTGGTAGTGAGGTCGCTGAATGACCAATCAGAAAAGTCCTGAACTTGACACCATAATTACAGAAATCAGATCTGAATAAGAGCAAACAGATATTTTTAACACATATAACTAGCAAAAGCTGAGCTTTCATGATTCATAAATAGCTCTTCAAATTGATTAGAATAGTAAAAACTGTCTAACATAAAATGAGAAAGGAGTGTGAAAAATAAATTTATATACATGGAAACCTGAAATTTTAATAAACACATAATAATTTCTCATCAGTAATCAGCAAAATATCAACTGAATGAGATATCATTCCATATCAGATACACAAAAACTTCAAATCAGTGAAAAGAATATCTTTGTGAGCTGAAGCAATGTCAATTCATATATTGATTGAAGCATAAATGTATATAATTTTGGTAACCATCAGCAATATTTAGTAAAGATGAATTTCTGCAGATTTTTGATATAGAAAACCATATATATGTATATAAAGATAGATTTATGATATGCAAATTGTCCATGTATCAAATCCTGCAAAAATTAAAACGTGGAAACAACTTAAAATTCATCACCTACAGAATTGAAGAGTGTGTTGAACTTTTTATACAAAGATGACATAAAGCCATTCAAAGGAATAAACAAAAGCTCTTTTTATGAACATGGATACATAAAACATGACAAAGAGAGAAAGGAAAGTGATCAATGAACACAGTTTTTATATCAAGTTTAAACAGTTTTTGTGGATAAGCTCACATAAATGATCTATATTAAAACATTCATGAAAACCATACATCAGACACTGAGAATCGTTCTTGGGTTCTGTGTTCCATGAGAGGTGAAAGGCACTGGGAAGAATAGGAGAAGTCTACTGTCTCTACAATTGTTCAACAATCAGTTGAATCATCAGTAGGACATACGTTGAAAGCTTCAATTCAATAAAGTTATGTTGGGTAGTCAGTATTACATACTTTTGTCAGATAATTTGAATAATAATCCTTTCCCGATTTCAAACCAGTCTGTTGTTCCAGGTCCAGTTCTGTTGCTTCTTAACCGGCATACAGATTTCTCAGGAGAAATGGAGGGAATAGAGGAAAGAAATAGAGGAATACAATAGAATGGGAAAGACTAGCGATCTCTTCAAGAAAATTAGAGATACCAAGGGAACATTTTATGCAAAGGTGGGCACAATAAAGGAAAGACATGGTATGGACCTAACAGAAACAGAAGATATTAAGAAGAGTTGGCAAGAATACACAGAACTATACAAAAAAGATATCATGACCCAGATAACCATGATGGTGTGATCACTCATCTAGAGCCTGACATCCTGGAGTAAGAAGTCAACTGGGCCTTAAGAAGCATCACTATGAACAAAGCTAGGGGAGATGATGAAATTTCAAATCCTAAAAGATGATGCTGTGAAAGTGCTGCACTCAATATGCCAGCAAATTTGTAAAACTTCACAGGATTGGAAAAGGTCATCTTTCATTCCAATCCCAAAGAAAGGCAAAGCCAAAGAATGTTCAGACTACCACACAATTGCACTCATCTCACACGCTAGCAAGGTACTGCTCAAAATTCTCAAAGCCAGGCTTCAACAGTATGTGAACTGTGAACTTCCAGATGTTCAAGCTGGTTTTAGAAAATGCAGAGGAACCAGAGACAAAATTGCCAACATCTGTTGGATCATTGAAAAAGCAAGAGAGTTTCAGAAAAACATCTACTTCTGTTTTATTGACTATGCAAACACCTTTGACTGTGTGGATCACAACAAACTATGAGAAAACACCCACACATTACTACCGGAAAAACCATAGCTTTGACTATATGGACCTTTGTCAGCAAAGTGATATCTCTGAATATAACCATATAATATTATCACACTCACAATCACCACCATCACCAGCAACAGACAGCAACAAAGATTTCATTAATTTCAAGATAAAAGCTACAAGAAATTTTAAAATGCAGCCCCAGGACCCATAAGTGGGGCTCGAGGGGTGGAATGAGGTCAACGACGCGAAAACCACTTGGCCTCAACAGTATGAAATGAAAAGCAGTAACAAAGCAGAGAATGGAGAGGATGGTAAAAATCCAACACTGGTGCTACATAGTGTGGGCTACAAGCACAGAAATTCCTAGTAAGCCCCAACAGCTAACTGAAGATTTTATTTTCATTTCATCCTTTTTGCCACCAGCTGAATAGTTCCTAGTTCCCTTGAAAAAAATTCTTTTCTGCCTGTGCTTTCTAGTTCTAATCTCTGTCTCTCTTTGTCTTTCTTTCTTTCTCCAGACTTCAACAGTGTTTATCCTCTACCAACTGAACTTTAATAGGAACTTATAATTCATGTACAAGACTTATCATCCTTTCTCCAACTGCAATTTTCAAGAATTTAAAGCAACTATTTCATTACCTTTATGTGGCAGAGTAAAAACGTTCATAATCTATAAATCCTTATATTTTCATGTAGTGTAACATTATAAATTGTATTTATTCATGTCTATAATTCAATAATTAGCAGATTTTCACTTTTGCAGCTGAGAATTTGGAAATGTTTTGTTAGATTTGCTTGTGTTTGAGCAGTATTAGGGTGGCAGCTGGGAGGAGCAACATCACATCCAAGAGGTGCTGGCTGTACTGACGCAGGAGGGCCTAGAGGGCTATTCCACGGTCAAGGTCAGGAGGGGAGGCAGAGGGGAGATACCCCTCATCAAGGTAAGGAGCAGCGGCTGCGCTTTGCTGGAGCAGCCATGAAGAGATACCCCCACGTCCAAGGTTAGAGAAACCCAAGTCAGACAGTAGGTGTTGAAAGAGGGCATCAAAGGGCAGACACACTGAAACCATAATCACAGAAAACTAGTCAATCCACACGAGGACCACAGCCTTCGTTAACTCAATGAAATGAAGCCATGCCCGTGGGGCCACCCAAGTCGGGCAGGTCATGGTGAAGAGGTCTGACAGAATGTGGTCCACTGGAGAAGGGAACAGCAAACCACTTCAGTATCTTGCCTTGAGAACTCCATGAACATGATGAAAAGGTAAAATGATAGGATACTGAAAGAGGAACTCAACAGGTCATTAGGTGCCCAATATGCTACTGGAGATCAGTGGAGAAATAACTCCAAAAAGAATGAAGGGATAGAGCCAAAGCAAAAACAAAATCCAGTTGTGGATGTGACTGGTAATAGAAGCAAGGTCCGATGCTGTAAAGAGTAATATTGCATAGGAACCTGGAATGTCAGGTCCAAAATGAAAGCAAATAGGAAGTGGTCAAACAAGAGATGGCAAGAATGAACATCGGCATTCTAGGAATCAGTGAACTAAAATGAACTGGAATGGGTGAATTTAACTCAGATGGCCATTATATCTACTATTGTGTACAGGAATCCCTTAGAAAATGGAGTAGCCATCATGGTCAACAAAAGAGTCTGAAATGCAAACTTGGATACAATCTCAAAAATGACAGAATGATCTCTGTTCGTTTCCAAGACAAACCATTCAATATCACAGTAATCCAAGTCTATGCCCCAACCAGTAAGGCTGAAGAAGTTGAAGTTGAATGGCTCTATGAAGACCTACAAGACCTTTTAGAACTAACACCCAAAAAAGATGTCCTTTTCATTATAGGGGACTGGAATGCTAAAGTAGGAAGTCAAGAAACACCTGGAGTAACAGACAAATTTGGCCTTCGAGTACGGAATGAGGCAGGGCAAAGACTAATAGAGTTTTGCCAAGAAAATGCACTGGTCATAGCAAACACCCTCTTCCAACAGCACAAGAGAAGACTCTACTCATGGACATCATCAGATGGTCAACACCAAAATCAGATTGGTTATATTCTATGCAGCCAAAGATGGAGAAGCTTTATATTGTCAACAAAAACAAGACCAGGAGCTGACTGTGGCTCAGATCATGAACTCCTTATTGCCAAATTCAGACTTAAATTGAAGAAAGTAGGGAAAACCACTAGACAATTCAGTTATGACCTAAATCAAATCCTTTATTATTATACAGTGGAAGTGAGAAATAGATTTAAGGACTAGATCTGATAGATAGAGTGCCTGATGAACTATGGACGGAGGTTCNTTGAAGAAAGTAGGGAAAACCACTAGACAATTCAGTTATGACCTAAATCAAATCCTTTATTATTATACAGTGGAAGTGAGAAATAGATTTAAGGACTAGATCTGATAGATAGAGTGCCTGATGAACTATGGACGGAGGTTCATGACCTTGTACCAGAGACAGGAATCAAGACCATCCCAATGGAAAAGAAATGTAAAGAAAGCAAAATGGCTGTCTGGGGAGGCCTTACAAATAGCTGTGGAAAATAAGAGAAATAAAAAGCAAGGGAGAAAAGAAAAGATATAAGCAACTGAATGCAGAGTTCCAAAGAATAACAAGAAGAGATAAGAAAGCCTTCCTCTGCAATCAAAGCAAAGAAATAGAGGAAAACAACAGAATGGGAAAGACTAGAGATCTCTTTTAAAAAATTAGAAATACCAAGGGGACATTTCATGCAAAAAAGGGCTCGATAAAGGACAGAAATGGTATGAACCTAACAGAAACAGAAAATAATAAGAAGAGGTGGCAAGAATACACAGACGAACTGTACAAAAAAGATCTTCATGACCAAAATAATCATGATGGTGTGATCACTCACCTAGGGCTAGACATCCTGGAATGTGAAGTCAAACGGGCCTTAGAAAGCATCACTATGGACAAATCTAGTGGAAGGGATGGAATTCCAGGGGAGCTATTTCAAATCCTGAAAGATGATGATATCAAAGTGTTGCACTCAATATGCCAGCAAATTTGGAAAACTCAGTAGTGGCCACAGGACTGAAAAAGGCCAGTTTTCATTCCAATTCGAAAGAAAGGCAATGCCAAAGAATGCTCAAACTACCACACGATTGCACTCCTCTCACACACTAGTACAGTAATGCTCAAAATTCTCCAAGCCAGGCTTCAGCAATACATGAACTGTGAACTTCCTGATGTTCAAGCTGGTTTTAGAAAAGGCAGAGGAACCAGAGATCAAATTGCCAACATCAGCTGGATAGTGGAAAAAGCAACAGAGTTCCAGAAAATCATCTATTTCTGCTTTCTTGACTATGCCAAAGCCTTTGACTGTGTGGATCACAATAAACTGTGGAGAATTCTGAAAGAAATGGGAATACCAGACCACCTGACCTGCCTCTTGAGAAACCTGTATGCAGCTCAGGAAGCAACAGTTAGTAATGGATATGGAACAACAGACTGTTTCCAAATAGGAAAAGGAGTACATCAAGGCTGCATATTGTCACCTGCTTATTTAACTTATATGCAGAGTACATCATGAGAAACGCTGGGCTGGAAGAAGCACAAGCTGGAATCCAG
>SJYV01046368.1:333892-352025 GCA_006410875.1 Neotragus pygmaeus | reverse complement strand
CTCTTTATGAAAGTGAAAGAGGAGAGTGAAAAAGTTGGCTTAAAGCTCAACATTCAGAAAATGAAGATCATTGCATCTGGTCCCATCACTTCATGGGAAATAGATGGGGAAACAGTGTCAGACTTTATTTTGGGGTCTTCAAAATCACTGCAGATGGTGACTGCAGCCATGAAATTAAAAGACGCTTACTCCTTGGAAGAAAAGTTATGACCAACCTAGAGAGCATATTGAAAAACAAAGACAATATTTTGCCAACAAAGGTCTGTCTAGTTAAGGCTATGGTTTTTCCTGTGGTCATGTATGGATGTGAGAGTTGGACTATGAAGAAAGCTGAGTGCTGAATAATTGATGCTTTTGAACTGTGGTGTTGGAAAAGACTCTTGAGAGTCCCTTGGACTGCAACGAGATCCAAACAGTCCATTCTGAAGGAGATCAGCCCTGGGATTTCTTGGGAGGGAATGATTCTAAAGCTGAAACTCCAGTACTTTGGCCACCTCATGAGAAGAGTTGACTCACTGGAAAAGACTCTGATGCTGGGAGGAATTGGGGGCAGGAGGAGAAGGGGATGACAGACGATGAGGTGGCGGGATGGCATCACTGACTCGATGATGTGAGTGTGAGTGAACTCCGGGAGTTGGTGATGGACAGGGAGGCCTGGCGTGCTGCGATTCATGGGGTTGCAAAGAGTCGGACACGACTGAGAGACTGAACTGAACTGAACTGAGCTGAAATATAAAGTTTTCTTTTAATTTCCTAGCTCAGTGCTTAACAAAAGTGCCCCATGGTGTTTCTTCGAGAGTGTTTTGACCTTTAACTTTCCTACTAGCTGTATAAGTGGTTGATCAGAAACCTCTACTGATTACTTGAGACTTGTAATTTCATAATGAGGTTTTTTGGACCCCATGCTAGAGTGTATAAATCAGAATCCTTGAAGAATACATTTTCTTTTCCTGCATTTTAAAACAGCATCCTCAAATATCCCTGTGCACACTGAGGTGTGAGACAATTGTTTTAAGTCTTGAATTTAAATTTTTATTATATCCTATTTATACCTTCAAAATTATATTCACAAACTTGTATTGATTATTCACCTTGCCAGTCTGCCACATTCACTGAGATAGTCACATAATTTGCTATTACTAGGACTATAAATGTAATTTTCTCAACATTTTGAAGAGATAATATTTTCAAGCAGATTGCTCTTTCCTGGGCTTCCTCAATTTCATAATATTCTTATTATACTAAGGTGGCAAGAATTTCAAATAGCTTTTCAAATGTGACTTCAATTACTTGTCACCTATGTGGCTTTCAGTAACTTTTCAACAAAGTAGGTTTACTGTTGCACTTTTAAAAACTCTGTCATCAAATGAGTTTGATTATATTTATTGGTTTTTTTAAAGAAAATAAAGAGAACAGTGGCCTTTAATTAGTATTATGTCATTGCTACTTTATACATACAATTCCTAAACAGTCTATTAGAATCATAGCAGAGAAGATGTAGTATTTAGAAAATAATTGCTTAAAATAGCTTGCAAAAAGAGCAAGGGAAATTGTAAAATAATATTTAAACATTAACTCTATTGTACTGTGTGTGTATGTGTATGTATTGTACTGTGTGTATATTGTACTCTGTGTGTATCTTTTAAATATTCAGAAGGTAACAACAAAATGTTATGACAATAGCTAACAAAAATATACAAAGCTTCTACCAAATGAAAAATATTTAAGTATTAAATAGTATCTATTTTTTTTTAGTATTGAAACACATATATGTATTAAATTTATATGAATTTTAAAGTTATTCTCTATTGATATCCCCTCTTCAGGCAATATAATAATTTTTTTCTCAGCATATAATATATTATACCAAATGATATTTAATATTTGAATGCCTAAAGAAGTCATTTAAAGTTTGTGTCCTTGTGGTAGTCAGGTGGGGTACATTTTGCTTCACAGGTCCATCCTTGGCTAGAGTGCCCATCTTTGTATTAAATCACTTCTCTTCTCTAATTATACTCTTTAACACGCTTCTCATCCACTTATAATTAAAACATGATCTAGATAACTTTTTTGTTTAAAGTCATTCCAGTAATTTCCACACATGCCCAGAAAAACATAAAATGGGTTCCTTATCTCAGTTTAAATATTCCCACATGAATCTAAAAATCACTGTCTTATCCTATTCATCTTTCTTCACTTCCTCACTCATTGTGATATTACAGTCTCACGGAAATTTTTCATATTCTCTTCTCAAAAGTCATTTATTTCTGCCTTAGAGCTTCCACATTAGATTTTCTTCTTTAAGAGGTATTAGTGCATTCCATGAAATGACTTTCACATCCTTTTTATCTTCCTTATCATTCACATATCAGCTTAAGTGACATCTCTGTTATGAAGGCTTCCTTCACCATCTTTCACTTGTTACCTCCTACTTGATTATTAGCATCCCATCTAATGATTTTTTGCTGCTGCTGTTGCTTAGTCACTAATTTATGTCCAACTCTTTGAGACCCCATGGACTCCAGCTTGCCAGGCTTCCCTGTCCTCTACTGTCTCTAGGAGTTTGGTCAAATTCATATCCCTTGACTTGGAAATGCTATTGAATCATCTCATCCTCTGCTTCCCCCTTCTCCCTTTTCCTTCAATCTTTCCCAGCAGTTCAAGGAACCCTCAAGAGTCTTCACCACCACCATAGCTTAAAAGCATCAATTCTTTGGCATTCAATCTTCTTTTGGGTCCAACTTTCACATCTGCGCATGACTACTGGAAAAAAAAAATATAGATTTGACTATACAGACCTTTGTTGACAAAGTGATGTTCCCATTTTTAACACAGGGCTAGGTTTGTCATGAATTTTCTGCAAGGAGCAAGGGTCTTTTAATTTTGTGGCTGCAGTCATCATCCATGAACCCAAGAAAATAAAATAAAATAAAATATGTCACTGCTTCCACTTTTTTCCACTTCTATCTGCCATGAAGTGATGGAACCAGATGTTTATTTTTTTTTAATGTTGAGTTTCAAGCCACCATTTTCACTCTCCTCTTTCACACTCATCAAGAGGGTCTTTAGTTCCTCTTCACTTATGACATTAGAGTGATATCATCTGTATATCTGAGGTTATTGATTTTTTTCCCTGCAATCTTAACTCCAGCTTGTGATTCATCCAGCCTGACAATTCACATGATGTACTCTACTGATCAGTTAAATAGCAGGGTAACATTATATAGTTATCATGTACTCCTTTTCCAATTTGGAATCAGTCCCTTATTCCATGTCCAATTCTAACTGTTGCTCCTTCACTTACATACAAGTTTCTCAGTAGGCAGGTAAAATTGTCTGGTATTCCCATTCATCTAAAAACTTTCCATGGTTTGTTGTGATCTACACAGTCAAAGGCTTTAGCATAGTCAATGAACCAGAAGTAGGTGTTTTTCTGGAATTCTCTTACTTTTTCTATGATCCAACAGATGTTGGCAATTTGATCTCTGATTCCTTTGCCTTTTCTAAATCCAGCTTGAACATCTAGAAGTTCTCAATTCACATAGTTTTGAAACCTAGCTTGGAGAATTTTCAGCATTACCTTGCTAGCATGTGAATCTATAAGCCTATCACTACAGAAAGTAAGATCTATTAAAAAATAAAAAGAAAAAACAACACTCCACCTGTCTCCTTGACCTTCATTTTCCTGGACCCTTCAATAATGTAGGATTAATAAAGATTCTGAATAAATAAATGATCATTTAGATTTTCATTCTCAAGTATTCATAAATAGTCATAATATAAATATTTATAAGCACAGATGTATATATTAATTGAGCTAAGAAATTGATCCATTTCAATACAAAAAGCATTAATTGATTTTGTGGGTAGATCAGTATTATAAAGAATCTTTGGAAATCAGAACACACAGGAGGTTAGTGTGGTAGGACAAATTTCTAAATGAGTCATTCAAAGATTCCCCATCCTAATCACCATACTGTGCGAATGTGGTATTACTCCTATGATTATGCTTTTTTTTTCTTAGTTTGTATTATGCTTTTAATATTATATTACATAGTCCACCATAAAACAGGAAGATATGCATGGTGGGCCCATTATCATAATCTGAGCCTTTAAAAAGAGTTACTTTCTTCTGATAGGGGCAGAAGACGGTATTAGAGAAACTGGAAACACAAGAGAATTTCCAGGTACTATTACTGGGTATGAAGATGGAGAGGGGCAATTCAATGAATGTGGGTGATCTCTCAAAGTTGAGAACAACCACTGCTGATATCCTAAGAGGCAATGGGGGCCTCGGTCCTAAATCTCACAGAACATCATTCTGCCAACCACCTGTGTGAGGGTGGAAGCTGATTCTCACTCAGAGCTCTCAGAAAGAACATGATGTAGCTAACACACTACTTTAGCCTTGTGAGACCCTAGACCGGGGTCCCAGTCAAATCTACCCAGACTTCTGAATTAGAGAAATGTCAGAGGATAGATGGATGTTTTCTAAGTGACTAAAACTGTTCCTTGGAATAGACCAGTAGAAAATAATACAGTCAAATCTAAGGAAGAAACCACTCTCCAGGAGAATCAGCTTCCACACTCACACAGGTGGTTGGCAGTTGTTCATATAGGATCATGAGGGTGCCCTGGGGAAACTATTAGTATTTATCTGGGGCATTGAATACAGAGCATCAAAGATGTTTGGCCTTATTTTATTTTAAAATTTTTTGTTGGGGTATAGCTGATTTACAATGTTGAATTATTTTCTATTGTACAGGAAAGTTAATCAGTTATACATATACATATATCCACTCTTTTAAGGTCCTTTTTACCATGCAAGTCACTATAGTTCCTATGAGTTCCTTGTGCTATACAGTAGCCCTGACTATTTATTTTATATATTGTAATGTGTATATGTCAAGCACTATCTGACTTTATTTTAGCCCCTATTACCATTGCTAAAGCAGCAGACTCCAGATAACACATGCCCTGTTCTTGAGAAACCAATATAAAATTGTGAGATAAAGAGGGAATCTGGGACTTTAAATGGCTGAAAACTAGCAAGAAAAATAATGTACCTGTATCAAAAGAACTGTTAGTCACACGGATATTCCTCATGTGAACATGGCATACCTCTGCTTTTGTAAATCGAAAACAGACAGTAAGTTGAACAGTGTCAAAGTCAGTGACACATATAAAACCATGAATCAGTAAGGAAGCGATTACCTTAAAAGAGAAGCAGCGATTCCCCCTTTGCATGCTCAGAGAACTAAGATTAAAGGAAACATCAATTGTGTGCTTGTCTTTAATAAATTATATCTTTAGAAGCATACTAAAGAGTATTGCATCCATGAAAGTATAACAGGTTGTAAGAAAGATAACTAATTAGAAATAGCACATCAGAAATGATTGCCAGGATCAAAGAGAAAAAAAAAAAAAAAGACAGCATATAGACTGACAAGCAGATTGTTCTCAGAGACATGATGAAGCAATGATAATGTGATACTAAGCCAAATTATGCTAAAACCACAAGATAGCACTTAAGAGCAGCAGATGGAGAGAATTCACAGGAGGAGAGCTAGGAAGGAGAGGGGTGAAGTAGGGTGTATTCCTTTGTGGGAGACTTTGTAGGTGCAGTCTTGGAGACTGTGTGATCAAACTTTGATAATTTCATGGTAATATCCACCCACAGAAGCTTCTCCATGCATGTATCTGGAAAATGCTTCACTTGGCATGAATACAAGTCACTAAGAGCCAGTATAATTCTCCTGAAATACTTTATTTCCCTAGAGCTGGAAAAGTTGCAAGGTGAAGTTTCTTTGAAATTCCACAGTGAGGATGAGGAGTGGCTAAATCATTATCACTTCCCAATTAGCCTAGAAAACTTCCTTGCTCGCTATGTAATTTTTTTTCACAATTATCCTTCACATGATGGGTATTTGGTTACTGCAGAATGTGCTAGAAGACATCAATGCCTTTCCCCTATTTTTGAGAGGAGTCTTCCTGGGTTGGCCTTCTTACCAATGGCCTCCCACACAAATTGATATCTTCCCCATGATGAATGGGCTTCTCAGATGGCTTGGTAGTAAAGAATCCGCCTGCCAAAGCAGGAGATGCAGAAGACGTGGGTTCAATCCCTGTGTTGGCAAGATACCCTGGAGTAAGAAATGGCAACCCACTCCAGGATTCTTACCTGGAAAAGTCCATGGACAGAGGAGTCTGTCATGCTACAGTCCTTGGGGCTGCAAAGAGTCAGACATGACTAAGCATACATGCTGTGATGAATACTGGGTGTGTTTGATATAAAACTTTGTTTTCTGAAATTTATTTTCAGGTGTCAGTTCAGTCGCTCACTCATGTCTGACTCTTTGCAAACCCAAGGACTACAGCATGCCAGGCTTCCCCGTCCATCACCAGATCCCCAAGCTTGCTCAAACTCACGTCCATTGTGAGTGATGCCATACAACCATCTCATCCTCTGTCATCCCCTTCTCTGCCTGCCTTCAATCTTTCCCAGCATCAGGGTCTTTCCAATGAGTCAATTCTTTGCATTATGTGACCAAAGTATTGGAGCTTCAGCTTTAGCATTGGTCCTTCCAATGAATATTCAGGGCTGATTTCCTTTAGAATTGAATGGTTTGATCTTTTTGCTGTCTAAGGGACTCTCAAAAGTCTTCTCCAACAAAACAGTTTGAAAGCATAATTTTTTTTCTATATATTTTCAGATATACCATAGTAAAAACTTTGAGGTAGCTATTTTAGTTTTAACTGCCATGTAATAAAATTTAATGCATTTCCAGTCAACTCAGCTATTAAGTGTGTCATGCATCTATCAATCCCTTTTCTTGCATGAACTAAGTTAACTGAAGACTAAAAGGCCCATTGTAGTTAATAGTATGGTGCTAAAACCTTGTTTTGGTAATAGCTTAACATCTTTTGTTACAAACATTACTATAACCTCTTAATAAAAATATAATAGAGAGAAGTAAGGATTCAAATTTACCAAATACAGATCTCTGAAAAAATTATTACAAGACATACTCCAGAAAAATAAGATAAAACATGTGAAAGATAAATCACAAGGGAATTCATGAAATATAGGGAATGGTTTTGAACAGACCAATTAAATTCAGTTCAGTCACTCAGTCATGTCCAACTCTTTGTGACCCCATGGACTGCAGCATACCAGACTTTTCCTCCATCACCAAATCCCAGAGCTTGCTCAAACTCATGCCCATCGTGTCCATGATGCCATCCAGTCATCTCATCCGCTGTCATTCCCTTCTCCTCCTGCCTTCAATATTTCCCAGCATTAGAATCTTTTCCAATAAGTCAGTTCTTTGCATCACTGGGCCAAATTATTGGAGCTTCAGCTTCAACATCAGTCCTTCCAATAAATATTCAGGACTGATTTCCTTACAATTGACTGGGTTGATCTCCTTGCAGTCCAAGGGACTCTCAAGAGTCTTCTCCAACACCACAGTTCAAAAGCATCAAATCTTTGGCACTTGGCTTTATTTATAGTCCAAATCTCATATCTATACATGACTACTGGAAAGACTGTAGCTTTGAGTAGATGGACCTTTGTCGGCAAAGTAATATCTCTGTTTTTTAATATGTTGTCTGGGTTTGTCAGCTTTTCTTTCAAGGAGTAAGACTCTTAATTTCATGACTGTAGTCCCCATCTGCAGTGATTTTGGAACTCAAGAAAATAAAGTCTGTCAATGTTTCCATTGTTTCTCCATCCATTTTCCATGGAGTGATGAGACTAGGTGCCATGACCGTAGATTTTGTATGTTGCGTTTTAAGCCAGCTTTTTCACTCTCCTCTTTCACTTTCATCAAGAGGCTCTTTAGTTCCTTTTCACTTTCTGCCATAAGTGTTATATCATCTGGGTATCTGAGGTTATTAATATTTTTCCTAGCAATCTTGATTCCAGCTTGTGCTTCATCCAGCCTGGCATTTCACATGATGTACTCTGCATATAAGTTAAATAAGCAGGTTGACACACAGCCTTGATGTACTCCTTTCCCAATTTGGAACCAGTCTGTTCCATGTGTGGTTCTAACTGTTGCTTCTTGACCTGCCTACAGATTTCTCAGGAGGCAGGTCAGGTGATCTGGTATTCCCATCTCTTGAAGAATTCCCATCTCTTGAAGAACATGTCATATCTGAATGGTCTAGTGGTTTTCCCTTCTTTCAGCAATTTAAGTCTGAATTTGGCAATAAGGAGTTCATGATATGAGCCACAGTCAGCTCCTCATTTTGTTTTTGCTGACTTTATAGAGCTTGTCCATTTTTGTCTGCGAAGAATATAATCAATCTGATGTTGGTTTTGACCATCTGGTGATGTCCATGTGTAGAGTCTTCTCTTGTGCTGTTTGAAGAGGGTGTTTGCTATGACCTGTGCATTCTCTTTGCAGAAACTCTGTTAGCCCTTGCCCTGCTTTGTTTTGTACCCCAAGGCCAAATTTGACTCTGACTCCAAGTATCTCTTAACTTTCTATTTTTGCATTCCAGTCCCTATGATTAAAATGACATATTTTTGGGGTGTTAGTTCTAGAAAGTCCTATAGGTCTTCATTGAAGTTCAATTTCAGCTTCTTCAACATTATTGGTTGGGGCATAAACTTGAATTACTGTTATATTGAATAGTTTGACTTGGAAACGAACAAAGATCATTCCGAACTTTTTTATATTGCATCCAAGTACTGCATTTTGGACTCTTGTTGACTATAATGGCTACTCCTTTTCTTCTAAGGTATTTTTGCCCATGGTAGTAGATATAATGGTCATCTGAGTTAAATTCACTCATTCCAGTCCATTTTAGTTCACTGATTCCTAGAATATCACTCTTGCCATCTCCTGTTTGACCATTTCTAATTTACTTTGATTCAGCGGTTCCTATACAATACTGCTGTTTACAGCATCAGATTTTACTTCCATCACCAGTCACATCCACAACTGGCTGTTATTTTTGCTTTGGCTCCTTGTTTTCATTCTTTCTGGAGTTATTTCTCCCCTCTTCTCTGGTAGGTAGCATACTGGGCACCTATAAATCTGGGGAGTTCATGTTTCAGTATCATATCTTTTTGCCTTTTCATACTGTTCATGGGGTTCTCAAGGCAAGAATATTGCAGTGAGTGCATGATTCCCTAGAGAAGGGATAGGTTACCTACTCCAGTATTTTTGGGTTTCCCTGGTGGCTGAGATGGTAAAGAATCTACCTCCAATGAGGGAGCTCTAGGTTTGATCACTGGTTGGGAAGATCCCCTGGAGGAGAGCATGGCAACCCACTACATGATTCTTGCCTGGAGAATCCCTATGAACAGAGTAGCCTGGTGGAGTTGCAAAGTGTTGGACATGACTGAGTGACTAAGTACAGAACAGCATGAATTGTTCAGTGAATAAAAAAGTCTTCATAAACATATAAATAACACGAATATATTATATTATTATTATTATATTATATTATTATTATTATAATTCTGTGTCTGTATGTGTAGATATAGGTGCTTACAGATAGATTCATTGATGTAGGAAAAAAATCTAGACATGTATGTAGCAAATTATGATCTGTGTATGTCATTGACCATAAAATTAAAGATTAAAATGTGCTTAGGTACATATTTTTAAATTTTTAATTTTATGCATTATAAAAAGTTATAGTTCAGTTTTTATTAAATATATCTTAATTTTATTATTCTACTATAGTCAATATTTTTAAAAATATGGAAAGCAATTCTTTAAAAATACATATCAGATCATATGGCTTATAATAAAAAGAATTATATCTCTGCTTGTTTCATCTGCTTCTCCACTTAGAAGAGAAAAATAAAGTTTTGTATGGCGATTTTCTGTTGTGGCTGTTTAAACTATGTAGAATTTTAGAGAAGAAAGTTATAATGAGGGCAAAGAAAAAAGAGAAAAGGAGTAGATTTGGCTAACAAAGGATAATATTTTCTTTAAAAGAAAATTAAATGTAGGAATTTAAAGCTCCATATCAAATATAGAACTTAAAATATAAAGCGCTAAATATCCACCAAATTGGAGGAAAATACATATATACCTTATTTAGATCAGACAGTAGCCCATGAATTTCTTGGGATCAAAGAAACTCTAAAATGAGTTAAAGATTATTTTTAAGTTGCACATACAGTTATTGAATAAAGCAGGCCATATGCAAAATATATACATATTTTGAAACACATTTTTCAATTACTTAACATAATAACATTTGAGAATAAAATAGAAATTGAAAAGAATAAAAAAACCTAAATATTGGCCAAATTAGCTTTCACTAGTTCAAAGAATCTATTCACTTTGTATTTTAAGTAAAACAATTAAATTAGATTGTTTCAAAGACTGACCTTCCAATATGCTAAGGTTGACTTTGTGTTTGTTTAAACTTCCTAAATCACTAAAACTATAATTTATTGCAAGATATTTATGTATAAAGAGCCAAATTGTTATGGGATTCCTTCATTTGATGCCAAGACAAATACTTAGCCAGCATACAAATGTAAGTAATTTGTAGTCTTCTGATGAAAGATTTCACCACCCCTCTACAGAGAATTGTTTTCCTGTTTTAAAGGAGAAAACTTAATTCCTGCTTCTTATTGGAATACTTTTCAGAAATGAAATTATTTTTTTGAGATGTACTATAGATTTTTTCTTGATTTAATATCAAAAATATTGATTAATACACTTGACTGAAATATATATATACACATATATCTTTACATATCACATATAATATATATTAATATTATGTGAATAATCTCTCCTGTATACATTATATATAAATATGTACTTATACGAGAGCGAGGAATTTTCTCAAATCAAATAACTGACACCTGGATATAGCTTGTTAAAAAATGTTTTAACAGGAAGACCATTACGACTATCTATCCTCATAACTTATACATTCATTTAGAAATAGTTCAAAATTTAGTTTATTCTTAGTTTAGTGCTGTTCATTTAGTTGATCATTGTAATCTTATCTTCATTTCTGAGTCTGCTTCTGGAACTTCCAGATCACTTTGAGAATTCACCTCAGAGTTTGATGTCATCCGTTCTCACAAACCAAACTGTCCTGCCACTCTCCTTTGATGTCTGTAAGTCTTCTGTTGAATGGATTTTGATACTAAGCTTGTTATTATATCTCTGAGAGGAACCACATATTCCTATTTATTCTTTTCATTTTTATTTTGAATAATACTCATACTAGTTATAGCATATCATATTGCTTTAGCTTAGTCACTATAAGATTTATTTCTTTACTTTTTCTAACTGAATCTTGATTTTCTTTAAAGACTAATCAGACATGTTTTTACTTGCTGTAGCATCTCATTCAGTAGAAACAGAAGGATATATAAATGCCTTTAAAAATTACAATTCAGATTTCTTTAGTTGCAATTCAGATTATTTTATTATGACTTTACTGTGGGTGCCATAATCCCCTCAGAAAAAGTAACTAATTTTTAAATAATGATTTTAACAATGAATTTTGTTTTTGCGATATTTCCAGTTGAATTTAAACAGTCTAATATCTGTCACTAGTTTTTGTGTCATTGATACTCATTTATTTAAGTTTTTTTTTTTTCAGTTATTGCATGTCTTTTTCTTTTTTTTAATTTAATTTATTTTACTTTAAAATACTCTATTGGCTTTGCCATACATCAACATGAATCGATTTTGAAATTAATTCAGATTTACAAAAGAAGCAAAAATATTACAAAGAGTTTCCCCTATTCTTTATCCATTTTCTTCAAAATTTAACATGCTATACAACCAATTATGAACTCTTGGAAAATAAACTAAAACTGTATTACCTAAGAACTGATGCTTTTGAAGTGTGGTGTTGGAGAAGACACTTGAGAGTCCCTTGAACTGCAAGGAGATCAAGCCGGTTAATCCTAAAGGAAATAAATCCTGAGTATTTTAGGATTAGAAAAGACACTGATGTTGGGAGAGATTGAAGGCAGGAGGAGAAGGGGACGACAGATGAGATGGTTGGATGGCATCACTGACTCAATGGATATGAGTTCGCTCAAGCTAGGGGAGATGGTGAAGGACAGGGAAAACTGGCAGTGCTGCAGTCCATGGGGAGGCAAAGAGTCAGACATGACTATGGGACTGAACAATATCTAATATTCCAAGATTAATTTAATTGTCCAGTACTTTCCCTTTGAGCGAGCTCTGGGAATTGGTGATGGACAAGTAAGCCTGGCGTGCTTCAGTCCATGGGGTCGCAAAGAGTCTGACATGACTGAGTGACCAAACTGAACTGAACAGAATTTCCCTTTTCTGCTCCTGTATCTGCTTCAGGATCAAACAAAGCATTTAGTTATTATGTCTCCTTAAGAGAATTCTACTGTAATCCCTTATCATTTCTTTGCTTTTTGTGACCTTACATCTTTTGAATAGTATTGGTCAGGTATCTTACGAAATGCTTTCTAAACTTTATGTTATGTATTTTTAGTAAGAAAAACAGAAGATAGAAGTAATGGTGTACCTTTCTTTCATAAACTATATCAGCAGAGAGATAGTGTCAGAATGAGTTATTACTAGTAATATTTACCTTGTATGCATGGTTAAGTTGATACAGGACAGGTTTTGCAACTGTGAAATTATATTTTACCTTTATAATTAATAAATATCATATGGCAAAAAACTTTTAAGAGTATATAAACATACTGCTTTTGCTATACTTGTGACAACTAATTTTGGAAACCATTGATCTCATGCTGGTTTCTTTTTCTATTTTATTAAACAAAATAGTATCTTTCTTTCTTCACTGGATCACTTGATAATAAGACTATCACTTTGGCATGTTTATGTCTGTACATTTGTATCATTTAATAAAAAATCAGTAGACTGGACCAATATGTCCAAGATCAATGAGACAGAGGGTACAGCTTGTGGTTTTAGACAACTGCATAGAGCGTGTCTTAAAGGGACAGTTTGAGAACTTGCTAAAAATAGACAATAAGAGTCTTAAGGAGAAAGAAAATTGAAGGTTAGAATCCATGTGTTATGAAAGAAAAAAAAATAGTTTGCTATATTATTTCTGGAGCTTTCCAAATGACTCAGTGGTAAAGAATCTGCCTGTCAATGTAGGCAACACAGGAGACATGGATTAGATCCCTTGGCTGATAAGATTCCCAAGAAGAGGACATGGCAATACCACTCCTGTATTCTTGCAGGGATAATCCCATGGACAGAGGAGCCTGGTAGATTACAGTTCATGGGGTCACAGAATCGGCCATGACTGAAAAACTGAGCATCCATGCACATTATTTCTACTGCCCTATGGAACATTAACAAAACCAAATTACCTTGTAAAGAGAATGATGACTTAAAAATGTCTATGAAAAATAAGATCTTCCATAGTTTTTATTGCAGGAATTTGTTTCTAATAATGCATATAAAAATTTCATATTTTTATATTTAAAATGATAAGATGCCAAATTCTGTGTATAGTTCAACAATATTTTAAAAGAAAAACTTTTTAAATCGGTCTGAAATGTTAAGATCTGGAATCATGATTATGGCTATAATCAAACATTAAAGAAGTATGACAATATAACTGAAACTTAGTAGAGCAGTTGAAAATTACCCAATACACATATGCCCTCAGTAATAATGATATTCTTCTAGACAGCAATTCAAATTACAGATGTTAACTTTTCTCATACTCATGAAATGAATATCAACATACAATTTGATCATTTAATTACCATTAATTTTTTCATTAATATTCCACCTTATTGAAAGCAACTAAGGAAGTTAAGATGCACTTGGTTCCCTTATGTTCATTGGGAATATGATTCATATTTTGCCCTTTTTCCTCAAAACTTAAGGAAATTATTGGGGTCATTTCCTAAACTATTCAAGTAGAGAAAAGTAAAAGAGGAGACATCAGAAGCAGTGTACAAGGAATGCCTAGCTTTTCCAAATTATTCATATCTCTGTTTTCAAGCTGGAAGAACTCTTGGCATCTCATTTCATGTCAGTGGCCTGAAGCAACAGCATAGGCACACAGGAGGGACATACTTTTCAATAAGTTGTGTTTCATCACACAGTTAATGCCTGCTTTGCCAGCATAGACAGGTGGTTCTTGGCCACACCCTGACTGTGTTTTCTCTGTGAAGGGTTAGGACTTAGTGTTGTAAAGTAAGTTCATCTATTCTGTAAGAAAATGAATGCCATAGAAAACAGCCTAAATAAAGGTTGCATATGGAACAGAATTAAGATGGATTAGAATAAGATGGATAATGGATAAAATTCATATGAGAGAGAATAGATAATTATTTTATTTAAAACAGTTGACATTTTGAAACAAGGAATTTCACAGGTTGTTTCCACGAAATATATTTCTATGATTTTGTAGTAGGTTGAATAGTGTCCCCCCTAAACTCATGTCCACCCAAAACTCCAGAATATCACTTTATTTGGAAATGGATTCTTTGCAGAGGTATTTAGTTAAGGATTTTGAGGTGAAATCATCTTGGATTTAATATGGGCCCTAAGTCCAAAGAGTTGGACATGACTTAGTGAATGAACAATAACAACAACTAAATCCAGTGATGGGTGTCCCTACAAGAAGAAAACGTGTACAAAACATGACAAACAGAAGACAGTTTGAAAAAGGAGACAGAGATTGGATATTGGAGCTATGTTGCCACAAGCCAAGGCATACCTGGGATCACTACAAGCTAGGAGAAGCAAAGATTCTTCCCTAGAGGCTTGAGAAGTAGCATGGGACTGCTGATATCTTAATTTTGGACCTACAGCCTCCAGTGATGTGACAGAAGAAATTCGTTTTATTTTAGGCCATTCAGATCTTGGTGCTTTTTTACTAAGAAACTGATGCTGAATTTGGTACCGAATGTGGGGCACTGCTGTAACAAATGCCTGAAAATGTGGAAATAACTTTGTATTTGAGCAAAGAGTGGAAGCTGGACAAACTTGGAGGCATTTGGTAGAAATAACTTAGATTGCTTACCAAAGTCAATTAGTAGAAATATGGATGTTAAAGGTGATATTGACAGAGTTTTTTGTAGGAAACGTGGTAGAAAATGCCTCTATTATCTTACAGAATATATATCTCTCTCACCCCATGAACAGAAAACAGAATGCTCATGGAAAATAAATGAGCTTCTGCTGAGATCTCAAAAGAAAGTGAAAGTGAAAGTGAAGTCCTGTCCGACTCTGCGATCCCATGGACTGTAGTCTACAAGGCTCCTCCACCTGCAGGATTCTCCAGGCAAGAGTACCAGGAGATCGTCCCAACCCAGGGATCGAAACTAGGTCTCCCGCATTGCAGGCAGACGCTTTACCATCTGAGTCACCAGGGAAGACAAAAGAAAGTGAGAATCATGTTATTTGAAACTTGAGGAAAGGAGATCTTTATTATTACAAAATGGCAGACAACTTGGCTGAAGTGTGTTCTACTATTAGATGCAACATGGAACTTATAAGCAATGAACCTAGATATGTAGTTAAGGAGATTTCCAAGCAAAATGTTAGAGATATGGCTTGATTTCCTTTTATTGTCATATGTATGTGGTCTTGGGACCCTAGGTGGAGGTTTTTATAATTTTAATGTAAACTGATGAAAAGATGTATAAAGGCCAAGTCTACGGTGACTAATAAAGACAATAGTATATCTATTTAAAATATAGAGAGCCAAGTTATTAGAATTTAGATTAGGTTTTTTTTACTCTTAATGAGTGCTAAATTAATTATCAGATTAAAAAATTTCTGAGAATTATTTTTTTACTTTGTCATGAAGAAAGGATTTTGTTAGAGTGTTTTAAATAACATTTACAAAGTTTCAGCATAAATTGTAAAGATTCTTTTTTCAATACACTACATATAGCATTTGCTTCAGCAGCACATATACTAAAATACACTACATGTTTAGGAGGCTGAAGAAATTATTTGAGAGCTAGTTATCCATATGTACAATGTGAGTTGGAGTTCACAATAGTTGCAATATTCTCACCTGTTTTGGTACCATAATGCTGGAATAAAAATATACCCATGGTCTTAACTAAAACAAATATGTCTGAACATGGAATTCACAACTACTATTTTCTAAATCATCTAGAATACACAGCATACTATTTTCACTAAGACGTATACATCCACCATTTCTCAACTTGCTTAGTTATTATATGTTAACTAAGAAGAAAATCTTCATGTGCAAAACCAAATAAAAAATATAAGCAGTATTTGGGAACAATCAAACAATACAGAAAAATTATTTTTACATATTGGTTTGAATTAACATATTTATTTTGTTTCCTCCTTAAATTGAACTATCATAAGAGTTATAAAGTCTCAAAATACATGAATCACTTATATAAATACATTTTCAGTTAATTATCATTTGAATTTACTAAATCATTTGCTCATGTTTCTTTTGCTTATTCTTCCTTTTGGTAAAATACATGTTTAATCATTCAGTCTGGGAGGAAATGGAGGCCATAAATATCTTTGCTTTTGTTTTAATATGTCTCAAATATCTTTATTTCATCATTACTTGAGAATTTGAGTTTAGTTACTTTTGGATTTCCCATTGGACAAGGCTTAAAACTCATTATTTTATTAATCCCTAGCATTTATTGTTCTGGATTACAAATCTGTTACTGCAACAAACATAATCTGTATATATGTATTGCAGTATAGCACTTTCTTCTATTTTTTTGATATTACTTTATTTTAGAATTTATATTCATTTAAAATCAACTTTTGTTTAAAATTTTTCATTAAGGATAGATGGATCTCAAATCTGGAAAGAGAGACAGCTAGTTGCTCACCAAAGCCTGTTTTATTTTTTTTAATGATACATTGTACAGTGCATTTCCCATACTTGACATCAAATGTAGCCATGTGTCTGATACAGTCAATCAGCAATGTACAGAAAATACACCCACAACTTGCAGGCCTCGACCATCAAACCTTCCCACATTAATTACTTTACTACACTGCCTTCTGTCAGCTTAGTAGATGTGGATAGTGAATTTCCATGCCATGTTTTGAAGAATGGCCAAGCCCCAGAATAAAAAGATCCTTAATTTCTGAATCATCACTAGGACAGTAAAACTGTTTTAAACGTTGTGTGCCAGAAAAATAAATTTCTTGGTTTTAACCACTAAACATTTTGCTATCTGTAGAACTGGCTGACACTACTAAGTACGGTTCTTTCCAACAGCTATAACGTAGTGATTGACTGAACAGGAAAGGAATTTCCTCAGATGTGTTTAACTCACAAGTTGTCTGAAAGTTGCAAGAGCACATATGCTACCATAGAAGTGATATTTTTAAAAATTTAAAATTTAATTAAAAAAAAACTAAAACAAAAGTAGTGCTGATAATTAAATACAGACATTATAATGTGAGTGATGATTTTTACTATAATTTAAAAAATACCAATATTAGGATATATCTATTTGCTATCCAACAGTTATTTTGTATCCATTATAACTTTCAGTTCAGTTCAGTTCAGTCTCTCAGTGGTGTCCGACTCTTTGCGACCCCATGAATCGCAGCACGCCAGATCTCCCTGTCCATCACCAACTCCCGGAGTTCATTCAGACTCACGTCCATCGAGTCCATGATGCCATCTAGCCATCTCATCCTCGGTCATCCCCGTCTCCTCCTGCTCCCAATCCCCCCCCACCCCCAGCATCAGAGTCTTTTCCAATGAGTTAACTCTTCGCATGAGGTGGCCAAAGTACTGGAGTTTCAGCTTTAGCATCATTCCCTCCCAAGAAATCCCAGGGCTGATCTCCTTCAGAATGGACTGGTTGGATCTGCTTGCAGTCCAAGGGATTCTCAAGAGTCTTCTCCAACACCACAGTTCAAAAACATCAATTCTTTGGTGCTCAGCTTTCTTCACAGTCCAACTCTCACATTCATACATGACCACTGTAAAAATCATAGGCTTGACTAGACAGAACTTTGTTGGCAAAGTAATGTCTCTGCTTTTCAATATGCTATCTAGGTTGATCATAACTTTTCTTCCAAGGAGTAAGCGTCTTTTAATTTTATGGCTGCAGTCACCATCTGCAGTGATTTTGGAGCCCCTCAAAATAAAGTCTGACACTGTTTCCACTGTTTCCCCATCTATTTGC
>SJYV01046368.1:286848-332560 GCA_006410875.1 Neotragus pygmaeus | reverse complement strand
TATACACAATGGAGTATTACTCTGCCATTAAAAAGAATAAATTTGAATCAGTTCTAATGAGATGGATGAAACTGGAGCCTATTATACAGAGTGAAGTAAGCCAGAAAGAAAAACACCAATACAGCATACTGACACATATATATGGAATTTAGAAAGATAGTAATGATGACCCTGTATGTGAGACAACAAAAGGACACAGACATAGAGAATGGACTTTTGGCCTCAGAGGGAGTAGGAGAGGGCGGGATGATCTGGGAGAATGGCATTGAAGCATATATACTATTATGTAAGAAACGAATCACCAGTCTATGTTTGATACAGGATGCAGGATGCTTGGGGCTGGTGTACGGGGATGATCCAGAGAGACATTGTGGGGTGGGAGGTGGGAGGGGGATTCGGGATTGGGAGCTTCTGTGCACCTGTGGTGGATTCATGTTGATGTATGGCAAACCCAATAGAGTATTGTAAAGTCAAATTTAAAATAATAATAATAATAATAATAATAAAGGAAATTTTAACAAGTGACAGTATGCAATGGAGAGAATTCTTGGAGTTTTTGTTCGTTTGTTTTCTTTATTTACTAGGACTTGACTAAAAATTATGTTCCAGCTTCTTTCTACCTAGGTAGTGATACATGAAGTGCTCACAGCATTGGAATGTCTGCAGAAGTAACATGGATTATCCAAGGTCAAGTGAGTAAAAAGCAAGTGTGTGTTTTCCTTCCTGTTCTCTTTCATCAGCCAGTTTCCTGTAGTGGGAGATAGTACCGAAGAACTTAGAAAATCTTCAGATAAGAAAACTTTTAGCCTCCTGAATTATTACTCTGAGCAGTAATCTTCTGGGTCCTCCCAGTACTGACCTGCACAGGACTGAAACACAAACAAGAAATAAAATCTTTCTTGGTGAACACACTGAGATTCATAGAATGTGCTTATTTTAATGCCTAGGATAACTTAACCAATCTATTACACAGTGCTTTGTTATCATTCAGAGGATAATATTGAATGCTCTATGACTTTTTAAAAATTAAAATCTAATGAAACCAGAAAAGTTAAAGTTTTATAGGAAAAATTACATGTATGTGTGGGAAGAGCTGATATTGGATATAAAGCAGAAAATGAGACTAGACTTAATAGTTGAAAATTGTAGAAAAGGGAAACCTCTTTCAGATTTTCCTTATAAAATGAATAAAAATGATTTAATCACATTATATAAGAAGAGAAAGACACAAGACCAAAGAGAAAGAAATTGAATCCATTACAGAAAACTGAATAACTATTTCATACAAAACACCAGAGAGCATAAAGTCAAATTTACAAGGTACAATAAGGAGAGCTCCTGGATTACTGGACACTTCAAGGTACTGTACAGTCAGGCAGTGTGTTTGCATAGGACACTGAACTCTTGCCCCTTTCCCAGTACCTCCCCTTACACATCCCTTCCATTAGGCTGTTCCTGAGTTGAAGACTTTGTAATAAACCATGAAGTTGGTCAGAGAACCAAGGATGCAACCATAAGTGCCAGGAGCAAGGATGATTGCTAAGCAAAATACTTTTTCAATCAAGGCTCACAGCTGTACTACTCTGATTTCCAGGGTAGGTTGCATCCTATGGGCAACTATTGTTAACAGTTGGACAGTAGTTGACTTGGACTTCATGAGGAAGACAAAAATAAGCTTTATGGGGAAGACCTCTGCATACGTGCCTGGAGTGCATCATCACATTATTGGGCATTTTCTTAATTATGGATAAACAGGAAAAATCCATTCCACTTAAGCTATGTATTTCCAGGGATCCCATGCCAAGAATGCAAACATGCACAACAAGGGCATGGCAGATCAATTTGACCTCAAAGTTTCTTTTTCTTACAGGATCTTCAAAAAACACAGAGATCTAATGCTCCTGCCTCACTGTACTTCTTAAAAAAAGGGACATGACTCCAGAAGTGCCTCTGAGGTTCCCTTCAGCATCCTGGAACATGCCAAGAAGGAATGAGCCATGCTGAATTAGACTCCATGGTTTCTAATTGCTCAAGCCCTGCGAACACTGTTGAACCCTTGATTCCAAAACTTGTTTTCAAGTCTTTTTTTTTTTTTTTTCTTTTCTTTTTCTACTGAGAATTCATGGATGTTATCTTCCTCTTGAAAAATTCAAACCATGGTGATAGCAAGGTGGGGGAAATGAAAGTAATATTCCACGTGAGTGGTACAGAATTCAGTCAGGTTTAAACCAGTGGAATTTAGAAAGTATCCTTGAAATTGGTAGCTGAGCATTCCCAGTTAATGACTAGAGCTGGACATATTCTTCAGACCCAAAGCAAAGTTGGGATTCTACTCTTACTTTCCAAATCCAGGGAAAAGCTAAAGAGCTCCGTATCTAATCTTCCTCTACCTCAATGCATGCCTGATCTATACACATCTCATTCGTTAGCCCATATTTGGGATAAGATTCCTATAACTGCACACGAGATAGTGGGCCCGTCCTGGGCAGAACATTCTATCATTCATATGAAGGAAATGTATGTTTGCCTCTCTCTTGATGTGCCCTTGCCTTTCTGGATGGGCTTTTCTGATAGCTCAGGTTGGATTCCTGGGTCAGGAATATCTGCTGAAGGGATAGGCTCTCCACTCCAGTATTCTTGGGCTTCCCTTGGGGCTCAGGTGGTAAAGAATCTGCCTGCAATGTGGGAAACCTGGGTTTGATTCCTGGGTTGGGAAAATTCCCTGGAGAAGGGAAAGGCTACACACTCCAGTATTCTGGCCTGGAGAATTCCAAGAACTATATATATAGTCCATGGGATCACAAAGAGTTGGACAGGACTGAGTGACTTTCACTTTCACTTTCACTTGCCTTACTGATAGAGATGTGCTTGATGTGTTTATATTGGATCTACTCTGAAGATTCATTTGTTTTTTGTTGAGTGAACTACTTTCTGGCTTTTTTTGTCTCCCAAGGAACTGAGAAGTTAAGAGAAAAAAAGAATAAGAAGGATAGGGTCAGAAGTGATATTTCAACCCATAAAGACAGAAAATTTTATTTTAATCTTGCAGAAAATAAATGTATCATTAATAAAAAGATAAACAGAAAAAATTAACAGAAAGTTAATTTTTTATTTAACAAAAAGATTAAAAGTATGTTGATTTAATTAAAAAATAATGTTTAGTTAAACAAACATATTATAAAATCAAGTAAATGGGTGTTTGATAAAATGCTTTTAGATGTTAAAATAATTTTAAATAGTTAAAAAATTTAAGCAGCAAAATCATCAATATAAAATTTAAAGAAAGCCAATCCCTCAGAGAACAACTGCTGGAGAACTAAGCAGCTTAATCCCAATTCTCCATTAGTGATCTCTATCCGTGGGACTGTGTAGTTTAGTAGAAAAGTATAGGCTNACACATCTTTAAAATAATTTTAAATAGTTAAAAAATTTAAGCAGCAAAATCATCAATATAAAATTCCAAATTCACTGACAGCAAAATATAAAAGTAAAGTTTTTCTGAGGGAAAAATGATACAGATCTGAATAAATTTCTAAAGCTAGTAATTATAATATTATGATAGAAAATAGGTTGAAATGAGCTTTTTAAAAATAATAGCAACAGAAAAATAAAAAGAGCTATAGTTTTATAGGTTTATGAGATTGATCTAAAAAAATATGTACTACTTCTATGAAAAAATAATAAAAACTTCTATAAGACAAAATGGAAGCATATTTCATGTACCTTTATGGAAAATCGAAAATAAAGAATAAAAGTTCTACCCTGTAATATATGTTAACAAATCTTGACAAAAGTAATCTTAAAAGCTTGTGCCAAATCTGTAATTGGTCATTTAACACAACTACCCACAACCATGAACAATCTGGAAAAGAATTGCCAGTTTTCTCTTTAAAAAAGCACTTAAATAATAGTTTAAATTTATACAGCAAAGATCAGTGATGGATCCATACCAGATGCACTCATATTTTTTTAAGATGTAAAGAAATTTTATTAAAATAATTCTTTCAGCTGCCAGTCATTTACTAGTGCTTCTAGAATCCAAATGACTTCCCTGGTGACTTTTCCTCAGATGGTAAAGTGTCTGTCTACAATGTGGGAGACCCAGGTTCGACCCCTGGGTGGGGAAGATCTCCTGGAGAAGAAAATGGCAACCCACTCCAGTATTCTTGCCTGGAAAATCTCATGGATGATGGAGCCTGGTGGGCTACAGTCCATGGGGTCACAAAGAGTCCTACATGACTGAGCAACATCACTAAAATCCAAACTCAATCTCTGTTCCCAGAGTTCCAGGAGAAAATACTTAGTTTCCTACACTGTTAACAAAATATCAGCTGAAAATATTGAAAAGCACTGGCAAAGGTCCAAGTTAATTTAAATATGGGATGGATAAGATTGAACTTAGCATACAAAACAAAACAGATGACAAGAAAAATGATCAGTTCATTTAACTTAATGAAAACCAAAGACAACTATCAGCAATCCATTACAAACAAAACAAAACAAAACAAAAAGATTGGAGGAAAAATTCAACAAAGTTTAATAAGCAGAAACTAAAAATAAGGAACAGAACAACTAGGTATTTAGAAATAGCAAATTATTTGTAATCATTTCTGAACAGAGAAATATTAAGAAAACTCGTATGCAAATAAAAAAGCACTCATACAATTTATATATTTTCCATCAAATTGGAAAAATGTTAAAATAGTTTAATGACAACACAAAATATATTTATATATGCATAAAACAGTCACTCTTCACAGAACAAAAAGTGAAAATATATAAACCATTTATGAAAAGCTGATTACATTAATTAAAATTAAAATGATTAAAATGACTACATTAATTGAGGAATTAGTGCCACTCATTGTTAAGAAAATTATGAGAAATGTGTAGAATTGAGACAGTAGTTTCATTAAAATAAAATTCTAAGTTTCAGATAAATTAGCATAAGTATTCTATAGTTGGAGATTAAGTAAATACTACATCTGTAGCCATACAATAATGTACATTGCAGTAACTAGAAATTATTATTTAATACAGTGAATAATATGTGAGTAATCCTTCAATTAGTATTAAATTAGAAGGGTATTGGAGAAGGAAATGGCAATCCACTCCAGTGTTCTTGCCTGGAGAATCCCAGGGACGAGGGAGCCTGGTGGGCTGCCGTCTATGGGGTCACATAGAGTCGGACACGACTGAAGTGACTCAGCAGCAGCAGCAGCAGAAGGGTAGTTAAATACTACATACAGATATCAGTATGTAGAATATCATTTGTTCATATAGTAGTTCAATAATGCAAGTTAATAATAGTAGATATATATCACTAAACACATGTATAGAGAAATAAAGTATGATCACAGAGTTACGAAAGTAATTGATACGATCTTTTTGGTTATACATATCCCAATCAATGAGGAATACATGGCAACCTTCTCCAGTATTCTTGCCTGGAGAATTCCATGTACAGAGAATCCTGGAGAGCTAAAGTCTACAGAGTGGCAAAGAGTTGGACACAACTCGAGTGATTTGGCATGCACACACACATTCCAATCATTATTATGCTTAAATTGAAAGTGAAGTCACTCAGTCATGTCTGACTCTTTGCCACCCTATGGACTGTAGCCTACCAGGCTTCTCCGTCCATGGGATTTTCCTTCTCCAGGGGATCTTCCCGACCCAGCTACTGACCCCAGATCTCCCTCATTGTGGGCAGGCGCTTTACCCTCTGAGCCACCAAGGAAGCTATTATGCTTAAAATTAGTGCTATTATTTTAATATTCAATTTTAGGATGATTTTCCAAGGAAAATAAGCATACAATGAAAAAATATGCTTCTCATATAGCTTTATATATAACATCAGTTTCAAAAGTAAAACATGGATTAATTAAATCATCATGGTAAGAGAAATGCTACATGATAGTCCAAACTTAAAATACATAGCAAATTGAAAAATATTCAGACTGATTTTACAAATATTTAATTAAAGCAAATGCTTACTATATAAAGTCATGTGCAAAATTAGGATTGAAAATTATGAATAATTGCCTGGATATTATTGTCATTGTTCAGTCACAAAGTCATATCTGAATCTTTTTGACCTCATGAACTGCAGAATACCAGGCTTACCTGTCCTTCAGTATCTCCTAGAGTTTGCTCAAACTCATCTCCATTGAGTTGATGCTGCCATCCAACCACCTCATCCTTTATCACCCCTTTGGCCTCCTGCCCTCTATCTTTCCCTGCATCAGAATCTTTTCCAACGAATTGGCTCTTCTAGCAGGTGACCAAAGTACTGGAGCTTCAGCTTCAGCACCAGCCCTTCCAATGAATATTCAAGGTTGATTTCCTTTAGGATTGACTAGTTTGAGCTCCTCACTGTCCAAGAGACTCTAAATAGTCTTCTTCAGCACCATAATTCAAAAGTATCAATTTTTTCCAGCACTCAGCCTTCTTTATGGTCCAGCTCTCACATATACACCCTACTACTGGAAAAAGCATAGCTTTGACTATAGGGACTTTTATGGCAAAGCGATGTCTCTGTTGTCTAATACACTGTCTAGTTTTGTCACAGCTTTTCTTCCAAGGAGCAAGTGTCTTTTAATTTCGTGGCTTCAGACACCTTCTGCAGTGATTGTTTTGTCCAAGAAAATAAAATCTGTCATCATTTCCACAGTTTCCCTTTCTATTGCCATGAAGTGATGGGACTGCATGCCATGATCTTCGTTTCTTTGAATGTTGAGCTTTAAGCCAGATTTTTTCGCTCTCCTCTTTCACCTTCATCAAGAGGCTCTTTAGTTCCTCTTAATTTTCTGCCATAAAAGTGTTATCATCTGCTTGTCTTAGATGGTTGATATTTCTCCAGGCAATATTGATTTCAGCTTATAAGTCATCCAGCCCAGCATTTCACTTGATGTACTCTGGGTAGAGGGGCTTCTCACATGGTTAAGATGGTAAAGAATCTGCCAGCAGTGCAGGAGACCCTTGTTTGATCCCTTGGGTGGGAAGATCCCCTGAAGAAAGGAATGGCTAACCACTCCAGTAGTCTTTCCTAGAGAATTACGTGCAGAGAGCTACCTAGAAGACTATAGTCTCTGGGGTCGCAAAGAATCAGATATGCCTGAAGCAAATGAGCACGAAAGCATGCACTCTGCATAGAATTTAAATAAGCAAGGGTGACAATATACATCCTTGACATACTCTTTTCCCAATTTTGAACCAGTCCACTGTTTCATATCTGGTTCTAACACTGGCTTCTTGTCCTTGTCAGGTTTCTCAGGAGGCAGGTAACGTGGTCTGCTATTCCCATTTCTTTCAGAAATTTCTACAGTTTGTTGTGATCCACACAGTCAAAGGCTTTAGTTCAGTCAATGAAGCAGGAGTAGATGCTTTTGTTTGGAATTATCTTGCTTTATCTCTGGCCTAATTGATGTTGGCAATTTAATCTCTTTTCTCTGCCCTTTCTAAATCCAGCTTGTTCCGCTGGACTATCTAGGTTCACATATTGTTGAAGACTAGCTTGAAGGATTTTAAGCACCACCTGTATGGCATGTGAAATGAATGCAATTGTGAGGTAGTTTGAACTTTGTTTCTTTTATAGTTTCTCTGGGATTTCCTTTCTTTGAGATTGGAATGAAAAGTGACATTTTCTAATACTGTATACATTGTTGAGTTTTCCAAATTTGCTGGCATTTGAGTGCAGCAATTTAAAGGCATTATCTTTTAGGATTTGAAATAACTCAGTTATATTTCAATAACATTTAGCTGCTTTGTTCATAGTAATGCTTTCTAAGGCCTACTGACTTCACAATCCAGGATGTCCATCTCTAAGTGAGTGACCACACCATTGTTGTTATCTGGTTCATTAAGACCCTTTCTTTGTATGGTTCTGGGTATTCTTGCCACCTTTTCTTAACCACTTCTGCTTCTGCTAGATTCTTGCCCTTTCTACTGTGCCCATCTTTGCAAAAAATGTTGCCTTTGTATCTAATTTTCTTGAAGAGGTCTCTAGTCTCTCCCATTCTATGTTTTCCTCTACTTATTTGTGTTACTTACTTAAGAAGGCTTTCTAATCACTGTTACTCTTTAGAACTCAACACTCAGTTGGGTATATCTTTCCTTTTCTTCTTTGCCTTCCTCTTTTCTTCTTCTTTCAGACCTTTGGAAGGGCTACTCACACAACCATTCTGCCTTCTTGCATTTCTTTTTCTTGGGGATGGTTTTGTTCACTGCCTCCTGTACAATGTTATGAATCTCCACTCACAGTTCTTCAGGAACTTTGTCTATCAGATCTAATCCCTAGAATCCATTTGTGCCTTCCACTGTATAGTCATAAGTGATTTGATTTATGTCATATTTGAATGGTCCAAGGGGTTTCCATACTTTGTTCAATTTAAGTCTGTCTTTTGCAATAAAGAGCTCATGATCTGAGCCACAGTCATCTCCCAGTCTTGTTTTTGCTGACTGTATAGAGCTTCTCCATATTTGGCTGCAAAGAATATAACCAGTCTGATTTCTATATTGATCATCTGGTGATGTCCATGTGTAGAATCTTCTCTTGCCTTGTTGGAAGAGGGTTTATGCTATGACCAGTGTGTGTTCTTGGCAATCTTTGTTACCTTTGGCTTGCTTCATTTTTTACTCCAAGGCCAAATTTGCCTCTTACTCCAAGTATCTCTTGACTTCCTACTTTTGCATTCTAGACTTCAATGATGAAAAGGACACATTTTTGGGATGTTAGTTCTAGAAGGTCTTGTAGGTCTTCATAGGACAATTCAATTTCAGCCTTTTCAGCATTACTGGTCGGGGCATATTGGATTACTGTGATGTTGAATGGTTTGCCTTGGAAACCAACTGACATCATTCTGTCATTTTTGAGGTTGCACCGAAGTACTGCACTTCAGACTCTTTTATTGACTATGAGGGCTGGCTACTCCATTTGTTTTAAGTGATTCTTATCAATTGTAGTAAATATGATGGTCATCTGAATTAAATTTGCCCATTGTCGATACATAGAGTATATAAAATAATTGGGAAGAAATAGATCAAAATAGAACACTTTCGTTTTACTAGTGAAATTTAGGGTCCTTTAAAATATAGTATATTTGTTCAAATTAATTAGACTCAATTGACCTTAACTTCATAGCTAGAAATTATTAAATTTATTTTTCTCTACAGTTTAATAAATTCTGTTTTTGACACTGATGAAGATAAAAGATGACAGTTTAAATTTATTTTTCAATACCATTATTAACTTACTCAAAAGTAGAGAGCTTTGAAAGCAAATCAATTTAAATGACATATTTGAAGGTTAAGGGATACATATATTGGACAAACTTATTTATTCATTTTTAGCTCTTCTGGATCTTCCCTGCTATACATGGGCTTTCTCCAGTTGCTGTGAGTGGCTACACTCTAGTTGCAATGTGCAGGCTCCTAATTGTGTTGGTTTCTCTTGTGGAGCACAGGCTCTAAGTGCATAGCCTTCAGGATTTGTAGCATACAGGCTCAATAGTTGCAACAGATTGAACAGTTCTTGATCTGTCAGTAAGTTAATCATTTTAATGTGTTCAAGCATTATTTTTTCATCATTAATTAACATGCTGTTTATAGTTATAGACTCTTATTAAATTTATAACTTTCCAATATGTTTCACTATGCTCCCCACATGCTAAACAAAGCTTTGTCATCTATAAATTTGTTAACACTTTTAGAAGTTGAGTAGAATTATTGTACAACTTTAACAAAACAAATTCCCAAAATGAGAAACCACGTGTATAGACATTTCTCCAAAGAATATATAAAAGTGACCAACAGAGAGATGAAAAGATGCTCCACATCACTAATCATCAGTTCAGTTCAGTTCAGTCACTCAGTCATGTCTGAATCTTTGCGATCCCATGAAACGCAACATGTCAGGCCTCCCTGTCCATCACCAACTCCTGGAGTCCACCCAAACCCATGTCCATTGAGTCGGTGATGCCATCCAACCATCTCATCCTCTGTCGTCCTTTTCCCCTCCTGCCCTCAATCTTTCTCAGCATCAAGGTCTTCTCAAATGAGTCAGCTCTTCGCATCAGGTGGCCACAGTATTGGAGTTTCAGCTTCAGGATCAGTCCTTCTAATGAACACCCAGGACTGATCTCCTTTAGGATGGACTGGTTGGATCTCCTTACAGTCCAAGGGACTCTCAAGAGTCTTCTCCAACTCCACAGATCAAAAGTATTAATTCTTCTGCGCACATCTTTCTTTATAGTCCAACTCTCACATCCATATATGACCACTGGAAAAACCATAGCCTTGACTTGTTGATAAAGTAATGTCTCTGCTTTTTAATATGCTGTCTATGTTGGTTATAACTTTCCTTCCAAGGAGTAAGTGTCTTTTAATTTCATGGTTGCAATCACCATCTGTAGTGATTTTGGAGCTCAGAAAAATCATCAGGGAAGTGGAAATAAAAAACACAAGGTATCTTCTCACACCCGTTAAAAGGGCTCTCATCAAGAAAACAAAAAGACAAGAAGTGTTGGTGAATATATGGATTAATTGAAACTATTGTGCCCTGCTAGTTGAAATGTCAACTGGGATAAGAACATTGGAAAATATTATGAAGGCTCCTTGGATATTAAAAATAGAGGTACTCTTTCATGCTAAGTGAAATAAGACAGTCACAGAAAGATAGACACTGCTTAAGATGCATACTACTTCCACTTACATGAGATAGCCAAAGTCGTCAAATCCCAAAGAAGAATGTGATTACGAAGAGTGTGAAAAATGAAAGTGGAAATCTTTCAGTCCTGTCCAACTCTTTGCGACCTCATGGACTATACAGTTCCTGGAATTCTCCAGCCCAAAATACTAGAGTGGCTACCCTTTCCCTTCTCCAGGGGATCTTCTCAACCCAGGGATCAAATCCCAATCTCCTGCATTGCATGTGGATTCTTTACCAGCTGAGCCACAAGGGAAGTCCTAACAAGAGTGTGGGGAGGGGGAAATGTGGAGTTGTTACAAAATGGGTATATATTTTATTCCTGCAAGATGAACAAATTCTAGGGATCAGCTGCAGAGCACTGGGCTCATAGGCAGCAATACTGTAATGTACTGAATACTCTTAGGATTTGCTAACAAGGTAGACTCATGTATATGTTTTTTACCACAACAAAAAGGAAAAAAGAAGGAGAGGAGGAGGGAAGTCATTTAAGAAGTTGTATTAAAACATCCTCTATAAAGAAAATCTCTCTCTGGATTGTTAGTCCAATATTATTATCAAAAGAAATATCTTGTCCTCATCCCTAATTCAGTTAATTATGGTTCATGTGCATTTATTCCATTTGGATTCTTCAAAATATCCTTCACATCCTTATTCTTACTACAATTTTTTTTTTTCCTCAGTTGTTGGCAGACTTTCCTGATAATTGCCACATTAAAATTGTGGGGATTGTGGCGCTTGGTTTTGGTCGATTTTTCTGATAACTGTTGCTTGAACCNGCCTTGACTTGTTGATAAAGTAATGTCTCTGCTTTTTAATATGCTGTCTATGTTGGTTATAACTTTCCTTCCAAGGAGTAAGTGTCTTTTAATTTCATGGTTGCAATCACCATCTGTAGTGATTTTGGAGCTCAGAAAAATCATCAGGGAAGTGGAAATAAAAAACACAAGGTATCTTCTCACACCCGTTAAAAGGGCTCTCATCAAGAAAACAAAAAGACAAGAAGTGTTGGTGAATATATGGATTAATTGAAACTATTGTGCCCTGCTAGTTGAAATGTCAACTGGGATAAGAACATTGGAAAATATTATGAAGGCTCCTTGGATATTAAAAATAGAGGTACTCTTTCATGCTAAGTGAAATAAGACAGTCACAGAAAGATAGACACTGCTTAAGATGCATACTACTTCCACTTACATGAGATAGCCAAAGTCGTCAAATCCCAAAGAAGAATGTGATTACGAAGAGTGTGAAAAATGAAAGTGGAAATCTTTCAGTCCTGTCCAACTCTTTGCGACCTCATGGACTATACAGTTCCTGGAATTCTCCAGCCCAAAATACTAGAGTGGCTACCCTTTCCCTTCTCCAGGGGATCTTCTCAACCCAGGGATCAAATCCCAATCTCCTGCATTGCATGTGGATTCTTTACCAGCTGAGCCACAAGGGAAGTCCTAACAAGAGTGTGGGGAGGGGGAAATGTGGAGTTGTTACAAAATGGGTATATATTTTATTCCTGCAAGATGAACAAATTCTAGGGATCAGCTGCAGAGCACTGGGCTCATAGGCAGCAATACTGTAATGTACTGAATACTCTTAGGATTTGCTAACAAGGTAGACTCATGTATATGTTTTTTACCACAACAAAAAGGAAAAAAGAAGGAGAGGAGGAGGGAAGTCATTTAAGAAGTTGTATTAAAACATCCTCTATAAAGAAAATCTCTCTCTGGATTGTTAGTCCAATATTATTATCAAAAGAAATATCTTGTCCTCATCCCTAATTCAGTTAATTATGGTTCATGTGCATTTATTCCATTTGGATTCTTCAAAATATCCTTCACATCCTTATTCTTACTACAATTTTTTTTTTTCCTCAGTTGTTGGCAGACTTTCCTGATAATTGCCACATTAAAATTGTGGGGATTGTGGCGCTTGGTTTTGGTCGATTTTTCTGATAACTGTTGCTTGAACCTAAAAGCATTTTTCATTATTTTTTCTTTACCATTCAACTGATACTTTTCATATAGCTTCACTGAACTTGAGAAGAAATCTAGTGTTCCTTTTGCTTCGAAAACACATATATTTTATCTCTTTTCTGGTGGATGACCTAGTTAAATTGTTAGTTTTTTACAGAAGCATATAAATAATTTGTCAAAATAGATTTTGTATTCCAAATAGATTAATTAACATGTCACCCACAAAAGTATTTTTTAATTTGTGTTTTGGCATTTCTATTGTTTCAACTTGATAATATTAATACTACTCATTTAGTATATATACATAAAATTTTATTTAAATAATTAATATTTTGTCAAATCAAGAAATAGAGCAGAAAACTCAAAAAAAAAAATCAAAAACAACCCTGTTAACCAGCTAATACACTATTTAGTTCAGTTCAGTTCCTCAGTCATGTCCAACTCTTTGCGACCCCATGAATAGCAGCATGCCAGGCCTCCCTGTCCATCACCAACTCCCAGAGTTCACTGAGACTCACATCCATTGAGTCAGTGATGCCATCCAGCCATCTCATCCTCTGTCGTCCCCTTCTCCTCCTGCCCCCAATCCCTCCCAGCATCAGAGTCTTTTCCAATGAGTCAACTCCACATGAGGTGGCCAAAGTATTGGAGTTTCAGCTTTAGCATCATTCCTTCCAAAGAAATCCCAGGGTTGATCTCCTTCAAAATGGACTGGTTGGATCTCCTTGCAGTCCAAGGGACTCTCAAGGGTCTTTTCCAATACCACAGTTCAAAAGCATCAATTCTTCAGTGCTTAGCTTTCTTCACAGTCCAACTTTCACATCCATACATGACCACTAAAAAACCATATTATTATAACTGTTGTGATGTACTTAATCTTTACATAATAAACTCAAGTTACCTTAGAGGAAATCTTAATTTTTTCTGTAACAGTATTACACACTAAAATGAAATAAAAATATTGTTTATCTACTTAACTTTACATTGAAGTTTGAGTTGGTTTTTTTAAAATTATTTTTAAGTTTTAATAATACGAAAATAACACATTGATGGGTACACATATTACAAAATATAGCACAACAACCGTTTGATTTTGCATTTGCAAGATTGGGCCACAAAACATAATTTAGTACTTTGTATTTTTAATGAAAATATTATTAGATATAATTTCCATATGAAATACACACATTTTAGGTGTATACTTTGGTAGAATATAAAAACATATAACCTTGGAAATACTTCTTAATAATGATTATAAAGCATTTCTATAGTCCCATAAAGCTGTTTTTTTTTCCCCCAATTATCCTCATCCCTCATATTCCATTCTTCAGTGTTAGGCAAGCATTGCTCTACTTTCTCTGAATAAAGATTAGTTTCATTTGTTCTAAAACTTTGTATACATAAAGTCTTAGGATTACAGTGGCTTCTTTTACTCAGCAGGATATTTTTGAGATTCATCTTTGCTGTCATGTTTATTAGAAGGTCATTCTTTCGTATTATCAAGTAGTATTCCTATGTATATATCACAATGTTTATTCATTCACTTACAGAAAATTGTATTATTTCTGGTTTTGAGCTGTTTACAATTACTATGAACATTGTATAAATTATTACATATGTACTTTGAACATACATACAAATTATTTTCTGTGTATCAGTTTAATTTTCTTTGGCTATGTATCTAGAAGTTAAATTATGTCATCACATGGGCAGTGTATATTTAAGTTTATATGAAAATCACAAACTATTTTACATTCTAGCCAGCAATGTCTGAGAGATGAATTTGCTGCCCATTCTCATCAATACTCAGCAAATCTTGATATTAGCATTCTAGTGATTGGGTTATGTAGTATTTCATTGTACTTTTAATTTGCATTTCCTTGATGATTATTAATGTTGTATCTTTTCACGTGATTATGGAATATTGAAATATCTTTTGGGGAAAATATTTGTCCTTTTTAATTACTGGAGTGTTGACATTCATTCAAAGGTGAGGAAGTCTTCTAAAGCATGTGCCCAAATCCGTCATCTAAAAACATATGTCAACTATTTTGTCTACATTCGAGGCTTACTTTTCATTTGTAAAATGTATCTTACAATAAAGGAGGAATAAGTGTAGAAAAATTGTGTCACAGTTTTGAATGCCTAATGCTTTTATATTCCAACTAGAAAATCTTCTCCTAGCTAAAATTCACAAAGTATTTTTCTATTGGTTGGTGTTAAAAGCAATGACAATTTTGCATCTTTGAAATTCACTATTCAATATTGGTATACATTCTTACATGTGGATATGTTATACATCAGTTTAATGCACATTTCTTGCTTTATGTTTTTGGTTAATGGCTTATTACTTGCTATGTATTTTATATTTATTTTAGACTAGGGAAATTATGTTAGACAAAAAATAAATTTGAGCAATTTTCCTATTTGAGTTCAAAATGGGTCACAAAGCAGCAGAGATAACTCGGCATCATCAACAATGCACTTGACCCAGGGACCGCTAATGAACATACAGTGCAGTGGTGGTTTGAGAAGTTTTGCAAAGGAGACAAGAGCCCTGAAGTTGAGGAGTGTGGTGGCTGGCCATCAGAAGTTAACAATGCCCAAAAGAGGATCGTAGAAGCTGATCCTCTTACAACTATGTGAGAAGTTGTTAAAGAGCTCAGCACTGAGCATTCTATGGTCGTTTGACCTTTGAAGCAGATAGCAAAGCTGAAAAAGCTTGATAAGTGGGTACCTCATGAGCTGACTGAAAAAAAAAATTGTCATTTTAAACTGTCATATTCTCCTATTCTACAAACAGCAATGAACCATGTCTCTATCAGATTGTGATGTGTGAAGAAAAGTTGATTTGATACAACAACCAGCAATGAAGAACTCAGTGGTTGGACCAAGAAGAAACTCCAAAGCACTTACCAAAGCAAAATTTCCACCAAAAAAAGTCATGGTCAGTGTTTGGTGGTTTCATGCTGGTTTGATCTACTGCTGTTTTCTGAATCCTGGCAAAATCATAACATCTGAGAAGTGTGCTCAGCAAATCGATGAGATGCACTGAAAACTGCAATGCTTTGCAGCTGACACTGGTCAACAGAAATGGCCCAATTCTTCTCCATGACAATGCTCAACTGCATGTTGCATAACCACTGCTTCAGGTTGAACAAATTGGGCTATGAAGTTTTACCTCCCCTGTTTTGCCATATTCACTTGACCACTCACCAACAAACTACTATTTATTCAAGTGTTTTGACAACTTTTGTCAGAGAAAATGGTTTTGCAATGAGCAGAAGGCAGAAATACTTTCCAAGAGTTCACTGAATCCCAAAGCATGGATTTTTATGCTATAGGAATAACAAACATTTTTCATTGGCAAAAGTGTGTTGATTGTCACTGTTCATATTTTGATTAATAAAGATGTAAGCCTAGTTAACTTTTTTTCATTTTTTTAAATTTATTATTATTATTTTTAAATTTGACTTTACAATACTCTATTGGGTTATGCAGAGTACATCATGAGAAACACTGGGCTGGAAGAAGCATAAGATGGAATCAAGATTGCCAGGAGAAATAACAATAACCTCAGATATGCAGATGACACCACCTTAATTGCAGAAAGTGAAGAGGAACTAAAAAGCCTCTTGATGAAAGTGAAAGAGGAGAGTGAAAAAGTTGGCTTAAAGTTCAACATTCAGACAATGAAGATCATGACGTCTGGTCCCATCACTTCATGGGAAATAGAGGGGGAAACAGTGGAAACAGTGTCAGACTTTATTTTTTTGGGCTCCAAAATCACTGCAGATGGTGACTGCAGCCATGAAATTAAAAGATGTTTACTCCTTGGAAAAAAAGTTATGACCAACCTAGAGAGCATATTCAAAAGCAGAGACATGACTTTGCCAACAAAGTTCTATCTAGTCAACAGTATGATTTTTCCGGTGGTCATGTATGGATGTGAGAGTTGGACTGTGAAGAAAGCTGAGCACCAAAGAATTGGTACTTTTGAACTGTGGTGCTGGAGAAGACTCTTGAGAGTCCCAAGAGATGCAAGGAGATCCAAACAGTCCATCCTAAAGGAGCTCAGTCCAGGGTGTTCATAGGAAGGACTGATGCTGAAGCTGAAACTCCATTACTTTGGCCACCTCATAGGAAGAGTTGACTCATTGGAAAAGACCCTGATGCTGGGAGGGATTGGGAACAGGAGGAGAAAGGGACAGCAGAGGATGAGATGGCTGGATGGCATCACCAACTCGATGGAATTGAGTTTGAGTGAATTCCGAGAGTTGGTGATGGGCAGGGAGATCTGGCATGCTGCAATTCATGGGTTCACACAGAGTCGAACATGACTTAGCGATGGAACAGAACTGAACTGAGCCTAGTTATGATGATTTAAAATTCATGGTCCAAAACTAAAATCACTTTTTCACCAACCTAATACTTTCCTTTTTCATGGAGACCTTTCTTATGTTTTCCTGTGATTATTTCAATATTTCTAAATTTCTGGTCTCTATATTCCATACCACTTATCTTTATGTCTATTCTTGTACAAATACTAATTTGTTTAGAAGATTGTATCATTACAGAAGCTGTCTCTTATACACATCTTGAATGCCTAATGCTTTTATATTCCAACTAGAAAATCTTCTCCTAGCTAAAATTCACAAAGTATTTTTCTATTGGTTGGTGTTAAAAGCAATGACAATTTTGCATCTTTGAAATTCACTATTCAATATTGGTATACATTCTTACATGTGGATATGTTATACATCAGTTTAATGCACATTTCTTGCTTTATGTTTTTGGTTAATGGCTTATTACTTGCTATGTATTTTATATTTATTTTAGACTAGGGAAATTATGTTAGACAAAAAATAAATTTGAGCAATTTTCCTATTTGAGTTCAAAATGGGTCACAAAGCAGCAGAGATAACTCGGCATCATCAACAATGCACTTGACCCAGGGACCGCTAATGAACATACAGTGCAGTGGTGGTTTGAGAAGTTTTGCAAAGGAGACAAGAGCCCTGAAGTTGAGGAGTGTGGTGGCTGGCCATCAGAAGTTAACAATGCCCAAAAGAGGATCGTAGAAGCTGATCCTCTTACAACTATGTGAGAAGTTGTTAAAGAGCTCAGCACTGAGCATTCTATGGTCGTTTGACCTTTGAAGCAGATAGCAAAGCTGAAAAAGCTTGATAAGTGGGTACCTCATGAGCTGACTGAAAAAAAAAATTGTCATTTTAAACTGTCATATTCTCCTATTCTACAAACAGCAATGAACCATGTCTCTATCAGATTGTGATGTGTGAAGAAAAGTTGATTTGATACAACAACCAGCAATGAAGAACTCAGTGGTTGGACCAAGAAGAAACTCCAAAGCACTTACCAAAGCAAAATTTCCACCAAAAAAAGTCATGGTCAGTGTTTGGTGGTTTCATGCTGGTTTGATCTACTGCTGTTTTCTGAATCCTGGCAAAATCATAACATCTGAGAAGTGTGCTCAGCAAATCGATGAGATGCACTGAAAACTGCAATGCTTTGCAGCTGACACTGGTCAACAGAAATGGCCCAATTCTTCTCCATGACAATGCTCAACTGCATGTTGCATAACCACTGCTTCAGGTTGAACAAATTGGGCTATGAAGTTTTACCTCCCCTGTTTTGCCATATTCACTTGACCACTCACCAACAAACTACTATTTATTCAAGTGTTTTGACAACTTTTGTCAGAGAAAATGGTTTTGCAATGAGCAGAAGGCAGAAATACTTTCCAAGAGTTCACTGAATCCCAAAGCATGGATTTTTATGCTATAGGAATAACAAACATTTTTCATTGGCAAAAGTGTGTTGATTGTCACTGTTCATATTTTGATTAATAAAGATGTAAGCCTAGTTAACTTTTTTTCATTTTTTTAAATTTATTATTATTATTTTTAAATTTGACTTTACAATACTCTATTGGGTTATGCAGAGTACATCATGAGAAACACTGGGCTGGAAGAAGCATAAGATGGAATCAAGATTGCCAGGAGAAATAACAATAACCTCAGATATGCAGATGACACCACCTTAATTGCAGAAAGTGAAGAGGAACTAAAAAGCCTCTTGATGAAAGTGAAAGAGGAGAGTGAAAAAGTTGGCTTAAAGTTCAACATTCAGACAATGAAGATCATGACGTCTGGTCCCATCACTTCATGGGAAATAGAGGGGGAAACAGTGGAAACAGTGTCAGACTTTATTTTTTTGGGCTCCAAAATCACTGCAGATGGTGACTGCAGCCATGAAATTAAAAGATGTTTACTCCTTGGAAAAAAAGTTATGACCAACCTAGAGANAATAGTAGAATGAAAGTGGGACAAGCATTGAAGATAATTTATGTGGTTACGAATCTATTTTCATCAAATATAGTTTTCTTTTAAATATTTCTTGATGTCCATTCAAGAATGCATTGAGCAATTCTCTTTTATTCTAAAATGACATGAATAGTAACATTCACATTATGACAGCAGATACCATCCCACCTACCATTTAAATATTCAGGCTTCCTGAAGAGAAGTCTTTTTCCAGATATTTGGGTTTGGTGATGCTCACAAATTCCAGAATTTCCTTCAAGGGCAATACATCCCAAAGTGACACAAAATAACAAATAGCTCTCAATTTTATTCAAAAATCCAGATCTATAGTATTAATAAACTCACCATAATTTAACTGTGTTAGGAGTGCCAAAATAAGTAACATTTAACTGTGTGACAAAGAAAGAAATGGAAAAAGAAAACCCAAGGCCTATGAAAACAGACATCCAAAATTTTAATGATTTAAAAATAGCCTCTACATACAGTACGGGAAAGAGATTAATACAGATTGAACATTTTGGTTTTGAAAACATGAAATGTCACCTCTTAGCATAGAACAAGTCATCTCCTAAGAAATACACGATACAATGAAATCTACAAGGACACTTTTTCAAACTCATTGCTGATTTTCAGCAACTCCCTTCCTCCACACACACTTGCTTGTCCTACAGCAATCCGATTTCTTTTGGCAGAATAGAACTTTGAGAACTACAACACTGGTTCTGAAAAGCACCTCCTGGATAAGTTTCACTGATTTTTTTTTTTCTTTAATTCCACTTAGATCATAGATCCTTCTCTCCTAAATCCTTTCCTGTTCCAATAATTTGGTTGTCTAAAGCAAGCAAGCTTAATTAAGTCAAGGCATATATTGCAAATCAAACATTTTCCAATTGACTGGAATGGGATCATTAAATGAAAACTGGACCGATAAACCATAAATAACTTGCTTCTTGACTTGGCGATATGTGAATACATGTACCCATTGGGTTGGCAGGGTTTCATCTGCCCTGTGATGAATTCGATGGCTTGTGATGTGTTTGTGCTGTGCCAACCCCGGCATGTACCGGCGGACAGACTGTGGAATGGATGCTGTGCTGAGCTGGGGGACAGGGAATGGGCTGTTCACGAGGTCACTGGGCAGCCAGCCGTAAAGCCTAGATGGGCTCCAGACAGCTGCTCTGAGCACTGGGTCTGCGTGTGCACGTTTTAGGGAGGGTACAGGATCAAGCCACGACTTCTCTTAAGAGTAAGATGTGGCCTGGCGGCTCTAACCTTTAGGTGATTGAGGAACTGGCCAGCTTCCCTCAGCTACCAGGGATAGAGAATGATGACAGTCAGAAATGCCTCCGCTTACAACTCAAGCGGAACCGTCCTTCTTTTGTGGATGATCATTGTCCAATGTGTCTTTAGGAATTCCTGCTGCAAACGATATGCTTTTTTGCAAATCTGAAAATGTCCTTNAAAGCCCATGGACAAAAGAGCTTGTTGAGTTACAATCCAAAGCATCACAAAGAGCCATACATGACTTAGTAACTGAGAACGAACATTTAATATTGTATCATTATATAAAATCCAGAAATATATACATATATGCTGTATTTAATTTAACTAGTATTTTAAGACTTTTATATCTATATTAATTTAGGATGTTTATCTGAAGATTTTGCTTTTTAAAAAAATCTGTGAAGTTTTTACTGAAGTGTTATGCTATATATGCTTTAAATATATTATTTTCTCAAAGAATTTGTGCAGAGTAAGTGTTTATTGGTTCTTTAAATGTTGTTTTTGCTGTGCTCAATTTTGTCTCTCTTTGTGACACTTTGAACTGTAGCAGACAGGTTCCTCTGTCCATATGATTTCCCAGGCAAGAATACTGGAGTGGGTTGCCAGTTCCTTCTCTAGGGAATCTACTCAACCCAGGGATCAAACTCACATCTCCTGTGTCTCCTACATTGCAGGTGGATTCCTTACCAACTGAGTCATCAAGGAATAGAATTCACCAGAAAAGACATTTGAGCACAGAGTGTTTTTTATGAGAAAGTTTTAAATGCAGACCAAATTATTCAATGTATACTAGTATACTCAGATGATTTTTATTTCTTTTTGTGTTACTTTGGATGACCTGTCTTACTAACAATTGTGTACACTATGTTGACATAAACTTGCCATATCTTCTTTTTTTTATTTTTCCATGGTTTTAGGACCTATAGTTATGCTTATGTTGTTTCTTCCTTGTTTGGTCTACTACTTTATCAAATTTATGTGTTTATAACTTCTTTAAAATTAATTGGGCCATTGTATCTCTTATGTTGTCTCATGATATTTACTCTTTGGGTATATACATTTTTTTAACAGTAACTTAGGGTCTAGGACAGGTGGTTTTAATTTAACACAGTCCGCTTACAATTCATAATTTAACACTTCACATATAATGTAAGAAATTAAAAAAAAAGATACTTTAACATCCTTATTACTCTGTACTATGGTTCCTTCTTATTTAAAACAGTCTCATAATTATTTTTGGTTTTTATGCATTTATTTTTATTTATTCATTATTTTTGTCTTTGCATATCTTATGTTTTATTATATGTTGAAAACAAAGCTTCTATATCATTGAGAGTAAATTTTGTTGCTTTCCCTTAGAGAAATGTTGAAATTTTTTTTGCCTGTATATGAGATAATTGTAGACGAGTCTAATTTTTTCAAGGATCACTTTTAAGCATTATTAGGAGAGATCTAAAATAAGTTTCCCTACAGATAAATTTAGTACTAGAGTTAAGATAAGACTCTTCTGGAATCAGCCCTGTTTAGTATTCAGCGAATTGCTGAATGTCATTCTTATTTACCTTACTCTTCTCTAATACTCTAGTTCTCATATTCTAGCCACATGAACCTTAACAAACTAATATATTATCCTCTAAAAAACAGCAAGACTGCTGTTCTATTTGTTTTTTTCTGCATTGTTCAGAGTCTGAGAACTGTTTTCATGCAGAAATCTGAAGCAATCTAGAGGTAAACTTGCTTCTCTGTCAGGAATTACAGTCTTGCGATGCCCATATCCCAATACCTGTAAACAGTAATTTTATGTATTTCTTTCAATCATGTAGTAATTTACAAAGGGGCATGAAACCAGTACATATTATTTTAAAATCCAGAAGTAGAATTCCTGAATTATCTATTTTCTTTATTATTATTTTTTATAATTTTAATACCAATGAGACAACCACATAGAACAAATGACTAGTTTATTAGTGCTGCTGCTGCTGCTAAGTCACTTCAGTTGTGTCTGACTCTGTGCGACCCCATAAACAGCGGGCCACCAGGCTCTGTCATCCCTGGGATTCTCCAGGCAAGAACACTGGAGTAGGTTGCCATTTCCTTCTTGAATGCATGAAAGTGAAAAGTGAAAGTGAAGTTGTGTCTGACTCTTTGCGACCCCATGGCCTGCAGCCTACCAGGCTCCTCTGTCCATGGGATTTTCCAGGCAAGAGTACTGGNTGCATGAAAGTGAAAAGTGAAAGTGAAGTTGTGTCTGACTCTTTGCGACCCCATGGCCTGCAGCCTACCAGGCTCCTCTGTCCATGGGATTTTCCAGGCAAGAGTACTGGCGTGGGTGGCCATTGCCTTCTCCAAGTTTATTAATAATGCATCATAAAATTTAAAAATCCATCCAAGTCGGAAGATAGGACCTTTGCAAACAAGCCAGATGACTTCAGGTGCCCCTTCCCGATCACAGTTCTTTTCTCTCTCCAACAGTAATCATGATTCTGGTTTTTTGCTTTGTGTTTCCTTAATTTATGGGCTTCCCTGGTGGCTCAGACAGTGAAGAGTCTACCTGCAATGAGGAGATCTGGGTTCATTTCCTTAGTCCAGAAGATCCCCTGAAGAAGGGAATGGCAACCCACTCCAGTATTCTTGCTGGTGGATTCCATGGGTAGAGGAGCCTGGCAGGCTACAGTTCATGGTTTTGCAAAGAGTTGGACAGGACTGAGAGACTAATAATTTCCCATTTTAAATTAACATTTTAGATCAGACTCCTGTTATCATAATTCATTAAATGGATTACAAAATGTAGAAGAAAGGGGTAACATTAACTTAAACCCTTCCCCAAATAAGCAATCACTATGAAATATATTAAAATATCAGTAGTGAGGCTAAACAACAACTAATGCTGAAAACCAGCAAGTGTTTTCTTTATGTAGTCTTCTTTTTCATTTGCTTTATTCACCCAATCTACTTAAACATAATTCTGCAAGTATTTCCAAGAAGAAGAAATAATCCCAATGAAATATAAGTGATAAACTAAGGCATGTCACTGCAGCGACCCTCTCCCATGCCCTCCAAACTATGTTTTGTAAGCTACAAAATCAATCTCCATTGAGCATCCACATTCACAAATGTTGCCAATCACCTCCAGTCAAATGAGGATGCGTGCATTGCTGCCCACCATCAGCCTCACTTTGCTTACCATTCTCTCATTTATACTTATGTCCAGTTTCTCCTGACTCTCAGCCTTTATGCACTGTCCTCACACTGCTGGTTTTTATTTAAGTGAGCTTTTCCTTGGCATTCAGGACTCAAATTATATGCTGTCTTCTCCAGGATAGTCATAGGCCCTCTTGACACATAATATTCTGAATGTGCATCTACTATGGAGGAAAGTCACCAGTTAACTTTTCTGTACCTGACCCAGAGATTTAACCCAGGTCTCCAGCATTGCAGACAGATTCTTCTGAGCCCCTAGGACATTCTTCTATACCTGGCATTGCAGTGTATATCCCTTGATGAAAGGATCATATTTTACTTATTACTATATCCAAATAGCCTGAAATACAATACATTGTTGATAAATCATTCTTCATTCAATACAAAAAGTACTTTTGGATTAACAGTTACTATTAAGCAGTGACCCTACTGTTGTCAATATTTTTTATCTTCATTTGCTTGGCTCACTCTTTTTCTAAACTTTTTATTTTATATTGGAGTATAGCCAATTAACAATGTTGTAATAGTTTCATATCGACAGCAAAGGAACTTAGCCATACATATGCATGTATCCATTCTCCCCTGAACTCCCCTTCCACCCAGTTAGCGCACTCTTTTTTACTTCAAGACCACTCTGCCCTCCCACTCCTCCCACATGAAGTAAGTAGTGTGCTTACGATGCAAAATCCTATTCAATTCACACCCATAACTCTCTTCCAACTCAGTTTTCTCTGAGTTTGTGCTTCAAAGCACAACTGTAATATATACTGTTTATACCAAATTCTAAGAATTATTGCTAAAAATGCATTCCTCTAATGACTGAGGATTTATATTGGCACCACACGTTCAAATTCCAACAGGCATTTGCCATTCTATAGAAAATACAAAGTGACATTCACCTATACTCTGAGCTTAGATAATACACTTATCCTGGGTGCTAGATAGAATAAAAAATAAAAATAATGTGTATTCATCTGTAAAAGTCATCTTTTCTATATAAATGATAATATAGCCATCACAACACTTTGTAGGTAAAAATCCAATGTAACAATTTTATGTGTCTTGAGTATGAAAATAGGGAAGTATTATTTCCTGGACAAAATCCAGACTGAGCAAAACAAATAACACTTTTTCACATAGTGATTCACCAGAATGTAACCTTTCAATAATTTTTCTGCTAAGAAAATACCCTACAGAGTGTATTACAAAATAGCATGTCCCAAGTATACAGCCAGAAGCAAAACTTATAGTGGGAAAGAGATTCATGCATTCTAATGAGCACATTATTAACACTGACTTGGATTTCTTTCTATGTCATTTCACTCAATCATCAGAGGACAACCTTGTAGCTCACTGAACAACTTAAGGAGAGATTAACATTTTCACCTTTTTGAATGAATAATCTGTACAACATGAATCATACACTAAGGAAGGAAATTGATGGAAACCAAAGCAAAGATATTTAAAATAATTTAAAAATCTAAGGACAAATAATTCTTATTTGTTCTCATTGGCTTAATGTACCATGCTGTTGTGTCTTGTGCTCAGCTCAGTTGCTCAGTCATTCCTGACTCTTTGTGACCTTACAGACTGTGGCCTGCCAGGCTCCTCTGTCCATGGGATTTTCCAGGCAAGAATACTGGAGAGGGTTGCCATTTCCTCCTCCAGGGTATCTTCTTAATGCAATGATAAAACCCACATCTCCTGCATTGGCAGGCAGATTCTTTACCACCCTGCCACCTGGGAAGCCCTGATATATTATGCATTTTATGTGTCTAAGAAAACAATCCAGAATGTGAACAAAACTTTATGATATTCTTCCAACATTATATGCAATAATAAAAATGTGGGAAAATATTTGAAACTAGAAGTTGGTGACCTGCCAGTAGATGTGTTAATTAACTCGATGGTAGGAGTCCTTTCAGAATGCATACATGTATCAAATCGTCCCATTGGGCACTTTAAACATATTACAATATTATCTGTTACTACATCTCAATAAAGCTGAAAAAAAAAACAACAAAAAAAAAGAAAAGAAAATAATGCATTTTGTTCTAAAATGAGCTTCTCAATGTTGACCCCAAACAACATGGTTTTGCACCTCTCAAGTTCTCGGATGTTAGGCTTTTTAACATCTCCCAGAATCTTCTGATATGTTGGGACAGAGGTTTCCAGTTGGGCTAAACTATTAGGACACATTTCTATTCTTACCAATTCACTATTTTAGGTTATATTTTGTGTGATGTAAAATTACACCATTGATTGGTTCATTATTACATGCATATGATTTATAAACAAATAAAAATATACAAAGTAAATATGAATACTGTTGTAAATGTTATATATGTCTGCAAACTATTAGAATATCTCTGCTGAAGAAGACACCATTATGAATATTCAACTAAACTTTATAATTTGTAAACTCTCCTACGTGGTAAAAATCTACTTAGCTAATTCTTCCAAGTCTAAGCAAGAAACTCAAACAGCACTGAGTCATAATTGCCTATAGTAAGATGTACTGTTTATCTGGTCTGCCCTAGCTTGATATCAAAATCTTAAGGTAATATTTATATTGACTTTAATATTATTATTAATTGAACAAATCTTTATGAATAGCTCAATTTGGATAAAGAATAATATAATGCACTGAACATACAACAGTAGATAAGATTGTCCTTACCTACCTGGGACTTAATAATTATACTTGGTGAATTCTTAGGCTTGTAGATTTCTGAATAAAACAGAGGTTTAGGTGAGGGCACTTCATACTTTGTAATCTAAAGTTAAATATTGTTGTTGTTCAGTCACTAAGTTGTGTCTGATTCTCTGCAACTCCATGGACTGCACACACCAGGCTTGCCTGTCATTCTGTATCTCCTGGAGTTTGCTCAAATGATGCCATCCATCCATCTCATCCTCTGTCACCCCTTTCTCCTCCTGCTTTCAATCTTTCCCAGCATCAGGGTCTTTTCCAATGTGTCAGCTCTTCACATCAGGTGGCCAAAGTATTGGAGTTTCAGCTTCAGCATCAGTCCTTCCAATGAATATTCAAGTTTGATTTGCTTTAGGTTTGACTGGTTTGGTCTCCTTGCAGTCCAAGGGACTCTCAAGAGTCTTCTCCAACATCACAATTCGAAATAATCTAAGAAATACTATTATAAAATATAATAGTTAAGCCAAGGCCTAAGTTCTACCCCTGGTCAGGGAACTGAGATTCAGAAGCTGTGCAACATGGCCAAAATATAAATATATATATATTTTTTTATTTATTTATGTATTGAGTATTCAGTAGATTTATAAGTAGATTTCAATACCATTTGTACCCAGTGACATTATACAAATATATTAAAAAATCCAATGTTTAGCTAGATCCCAGAACTGAAAAGGACCTGAATTTTAATTTCAATTTTTAACTTTTTATTTTATATGGGACTATAAGTGATAAATAATGTTGTTAGTTTCAAGTGTACAACAAAGTGACTAAGTTATGCATATACATGTATCTGTTCTTTTTCAAATTATTTTCCCATGTAAGCTGAATAATTTTGAACAGAAACCCTGGTGCTATAGAGTAGGTCTGTGTTGGTTTTCCACTTTAAATATAGCAGTGTACACGTATTGTGAATTCAATTTTATAACGAATGTGTCATGTCAGTGAGAAAGTAAAATTTGTGGTATAAGTCGCTTAGCATTATGCATCCATCATTATTTCAGCATGACCTAACCTGAAATAAGTAATATAAAAATGATATTATATTTTAAAATAAATTTATATTATCATTTCTACAGGTTAAGATTCATTTTTGCAGTATGTGAATATAATGGTAAAATTTTCAGTATCAGATCTCAATGGCTGATTTTGATGACGGACCATGACAGGATCATTTTTATATTTGACATCAATCCTTCTGACTGCTCTGTTGATGTGATGGGACAAGGACAAGAGTCTAAGTAGTGACATCTGTTAAGAAGTCAATCCAAATGAGTGATGATCAGTGCTTGGTTCTTGTTAACTGTACCGGATATATTAGAAATAAGGATAAATTAGAAACATTGTACAGATAGAGTGAACAAAGACTACCTTTGCATCTTGCAAAATTTCCTCTGTCAATATTTCCTAAGGTAAGTTCCTCATATTTACAGACTGAATGAACTGCTAGTGAATATACTTTTGCTCAGTTTTCTAGTCCTGAATTATACCACTGGGCTCCCCAGGTCATGCCAGTGGTAAAGAATCTGCCTCCCAAGGCAGAATACATAAAAGACATGGCTTCAATCCCTGGGTTGAGAAGGTCCCCTGGAGAAGGAAATGGCAACCCACTCCAGTATTCTTGCCTGGGAAATCACATAAACAAAGCATCCTGGTGGGCCACAGTCCATGGGGTCACAAAGAATTGAATATGATGGAGCACACATGCACATAAATTGATACTGTGAAGAAAAGGGTAGACATCCAACCATCCCAGGGTCTGCTTTTTATTATTAATAATGTGGGCTATTTTTCTATGTATACAGTCCTAGAGAATACTACAATATTTACTTTAGTTGCTTACTATGCTGTCTCTTATTAGTATAAATACTGCCAGGCATGACTTACACAGCAATGAATATCTTAGTGCACTTGAGTGTCTGAGACCTCTCTTCACATTTTAAATGTATCCAGATTTCATGCAGATTTCTTTAGCCAAGCTTTTGTTTTTTGTTTTCTTTAATTTATCTTTAATCAGTAAAACTTAAGCACTGTGGTGAGTGGGTGGGGCAAAATTGGAGAATGGATTCTCTTTTCAGAAGCTTGAATGCTTATCCTTACCCATACAAGTTTTGTATGTGAGACTGAATGTGAAATAGAATTTATTGACATTGTATGTTTCAATCCCTACTGAAGATTAAGATAAGATTAAGATTGAGATAAGATTAAGATAAGATTAAGATTAAGATTAAGATTGAGTCTTTGAAATAGGGAGTTTTGCATCCAATGAAATCATTTATCTATCTCTCAAAGTTAAATACTCTGTTCAATAGATAAACTTCCAAAAGATGTGTCTAATGACAGCAAAGTAAAAGCTGATGGTGTATTCACGTTTCCACATAAAATTTGGTCTTACCGAGGCATTTGATTTCTTCATTTAATTTGCTACCAGCAGTGTTCTACATGCCTTGGTGCATATTAATGCAATTTATTTGCTCCTGTTAGTAACATGTTTTCTTAAATAAATCACTTTGCTATTGTAGCATTATTTTCTTATTGAAATATTTAATTGGCTGGACATATTGCTTCAATAATTATCACACTGTCATTTTTTTAAGAAGGAATGGGAAGGCTTGAAAATAATTTGATTTACCAATAATTATGCTACAAACACATTTCCCAACTAAGGCAGTAATTAAATCCCTGCTAACCAATAAGTGGTTTTTCAGAATGAATGAATCACCTTCCTAAATAGTTTAATTGGTTCATTAAAAATATGCTGGATGAGGAAAAGAGTAAGGGTTATCCTAAATATCATAAGGGATTTCTTTGCATTGATTCATCTTCCCAACCCGAGGATTGAATCCGCATCTCCAGGGTCTCCTGTACTGGGAACAAGATTCATTACTACTGAGCCATCACCAGACCAGGGCTCAAACCCGGGTCTCCTGCATTGGGAGTGTGGTCTTAGCCACTGAACCACCAGGGAAGTCCAATGTTCTTTTCATTTTACACGTCTTCTTTTTCTATGTAGATAAGTCATTTAAAAAATAATAACCCATAATTTGATTTACTTTTCTAAATTATAGAAATATCTTGAAATTAATGCATTTTTGAAAATAGAAATTTCTATCAAAATTTAGAGTCTCTAACAAAAATATGTATTCTCATATTTTATTAATAAAACATCTGTGGAAGATTTAATATAAGCCAAGGACTCTGTAAACAAGGGACAGCCATGTTGCCTGTTTCCAGATCTGGGCATAAACATTTTTAATGAGTGCTACAGACTTTTTCCCCCAGAAATAATAAGCATAATTTTTAAATAAGAATATATGATGTTTATATAAATTACTTATTTAAAGAATCTGCTGCAAATTCTGTCTCATTAAACCATTAGGTAGTTATAATTCCAAGAATGTGAGTAAAATGCTAATGTTCAGTCATTAGTAAAATAAGAAAGGAAAAATTACCACATAAGAAACATATGGGATCAAAATCTTTCCAACAGAAATAAAATATAAACATAACACAAGATGTCAATAACCACAGCTTTTTAAAAATAATCTAATTCAAAATTACAAGATAGAAAATTGAGCTCTTTCTTCAAAACACAGGTTTTACTCAGTATTAATGTTTGTAGGGGGTGGCATTCAGATGAAGCATTAAATTGAAGTTCCATCTGCCTGAATTTAGAAGTTATTAACAATGTTAAAATGCCTTAGTACTTTGGTTTAGAAAAAAAGGGTGTATACACCTGTGTCCTGTCTGACATTGCTTTTTTGCCGAAATGAAATTATGGATGAATTGTCACTAATAGAAATGTTCACTGTGAAAAATAGAATGCTGTTGAGTGCACCAAGGCATTCACCACTGCCTATCAGAAATGTAAAATATCACTCTAGAAAATGCCATTTTAATGTAGCATAAAATAATGCAATTTAATCTCTAAGCAGGTGTGACACTAATAGGAAGTGAGTATAGTTACTCCTCAATCTCATTCAGTAAGCAATCTCTATAATATTTACTTTATTATGAATTTGCTATTTTATTACATCAACTGACTCATTCATTTATAAGGCTTGACTTTTCATTTCCCTATAAACTGTACATTATATTTGCAATTAAGAGAAAAAGTATTCGATGAATAAGGCTTTCTCATACATTAAAACATTGAAATGGCAAATAAGAATATTCTCTACCAGATGGTCAAAGATGGTCAGCCAAAAGTAAAGCTTTCTCTGAGTTAGATTAAGGATGTAATTCCTGATAGGGAGCTATATAGTTAACTAGCTGTCCAATACTATATTTTAATATACAAACTTTATAATTGGTAACATATTTTGTTTAAAATTGAGACTATTTCCATGTGTTTCAGTACATGTTTTACCATGCCAAGATGCTAAAATGAATTTATAACTGAAATTTTTGTCACATAGCTAATATAAAATTTTGGTTTACATTTTACAGATGTCAACTCTATCATGAAGAAATCACAGTTACACATCATATTTTCTTTACTGATATTTGCTGTTTTGAAATACAAATGAACTTTATGTATTTATGCTACGGACAAATGATTTCTTGAGTTTTTAAAATGAAAATTTGAAAATTTGAAAATTTATGGAACAATGAATATAAACTCAAATATACTCTGAATTATGCACTTTCAAAATGTATTTATATTTTGCCAATAAGTGTACCCATACTTTAAAATAGAAGTACTCTTTAAAAACTTATATATCTATGACATATATGTGTGTATATATATATATACACATAACCATACATATGTATTTCTGACACAAGTAAAGACAGATGAAGATTACATAGAATTTTTAAAAAGTTACCATCTATAAAATTTAGACCAAATCTAGCATAAAATGAAAACATCAGTAGAGATAATTTGAAAGTTAAAAGGGTATCCAACTACATACTCCTCTTAATGAACAATTTTTAATATAATAAAAATGAGTGTATTAGATAACTATTTTTCTTTTATTCCTGACACTATACTTCTCTATATCAGTCTTTGGGAGGTGACTGTTCATCAAATTTCTTGTATGTTGGAATGTCCCATCTCACATGCTAGTAAAGTAATTCTCAAAATTCTCCAAGCCAGGCTTCAGCAATACGTGAACCGTGAACTTCCAGATGTTCAAGCTGGTTTTAGAAAAGGCAGAGGAACCAGAGATCAAATTGCCAGCATCTGCTGGATCATGGAAAAGGCAAAAGAGTTCCAGAAAAACATCAATTTCTGCTTTATTGACTATGCCAAAGCCTTTGACTGTGTGGATCACAATAAACTGTGGAAAATTCCGAAAGAGATGGGAATACCAGACCACCTGACCTGCCTCTTGAGAACCTATATGCAACTCAGGAAACAACAGTTAGAACTGGACATGGAACAACAGACTTGTTACAAGTAGGAAAATGAGTACATTAAGGGTGTATATTGTCAACCTACTTATTCAACTTATATGAGAAACACTGGGCTGGAAAGAAGCACAAGCTGGAATCAAGATTGCTGGGAGAAATATCAATAACCTCAGATATGCAGATGACATCACCTTTATGGCAGAAAGTGAAGAGGAGCTAAAAAGCCTCTTGATGAAAGTGAAAGAAGACAGTGAGAAAGTTGGCTTCAAGTTCAACATTCAGAAAACGAAGATCATGGCATCTGGTCCCACCACTTAATGGGAAATAGATGAGGAAACAGTGGAAACAATATCAGACTGCAGATGGTGATTGCAGCCATGAAATTAAAACAAACAAACAAACAAACAAAAACAAGGAAAGTTATGACCAACCTAGATAGCATATTCAGAAGCAGAGACATTACTTTGCCAACAAAGTTCTGTCTAGTCAAGATAATGGTTTTTCCTGTGGTCATGTGTGGGTGTGAGAGTTGGACTATGAAGAAAGCTGAGCGCTGAAGAATTGATGCTTTTGAACTGTGGTATTGGAGAAGACTCTTGAGGGTCCGTTGGACTGCAAGGAGATCGAATCAGTCCATTCTAAAGATCAGTCCTGGGTGTTCATTGGAAGGACTGATGTTGAAGCTGAAAACTCCAGTACTTTGGCCACCTCATGTGAAGAGTTGACTCATTGGAAAAGACTCTGATGCTGGGAGGGATTGAGGGCAGGAGGTGAAGGGGATGACAGAGGATGAGATGGCTGGATGGCATCATGGACTCGATGGACGTGAGTTTGAGTGAACTCCGGGAGATGGTGATGAACAGGGAGGCCTGGCGTGCTGCGATTCATGGGGTCGCAAAGAGTTGGACACGACTGAGCGACTGAACTGAATTGAACTGATGAGCAAAGACACACTGTCTTTGCCATAAACTACATTTTCAAGGGTGTTCTTAGAGCAATTAGTTTTGGAAGACAAAGATAATGACTGTCTTTGGAGCATATAGCAGTTGTGCATTTACTGTCCAGTATAGTAAAGGTAGGTCACTCCCTGGGATAAAGAATTAAGCATGCTTACTACGTATTACCAAGGATTCAAAGAAGCAAACAAAGCAAAATAGAACTAGTAGATTCAGAGAATAGACTGACCATTGCAAGATGGAAGAGGGGTTGCAGGTGGCCAAAATCAGTGTAGGGGATGGGTCAAGAGATACAAATTTCCAATTATAAAATAAGCCATGGGGATGTAACATAGAGCATGGGGACTATAGTACATAACATTGAACTGCAAATGTGAAAGTTGCTAAGAAAGTAAATCTTAAACACCACACATACATACACAAAAAAAGCTTTGTAGCTCTGTATGAATGCATATGTGTTTCTCAGGTGGCACTTGTGGTCAGTATTCTGCCAATGCAGGAGATGCAAGAGATGCAGTTTCAATCCCTGAGTCCAGAAGGTCTCCTGGAGGAGGGCACAGTAACCTACCCCACTATTTTTTCTTGCCTATAGAATCCCATGGACAGAGAAGCCTGGCAGGCTATAGTTTATAGGGTTGCAAAGAGCTGGACACGACTGAAGTGACAAAGCACACAAGCATGGTGACATACAGTAGCTAGAATTATTGTGATGACCAGTTTGAAATGTATATAAATGTCAAATCATTATGTTATACATCTGAAACTACTATGTCATCAATTATATTTCCAAAAAATATTTTTAAAATTTTAAAAATGTCAAACTGCCCAAAACACTGAATACAAACCAGTGTGTATGCATACATTTACATAGGCCTATCTGCATCTCTACCATGGGACTCAGGGGTGGGGACAGGGGGCAAGGGAAACTGAGGGCAATGTGCCAAAGTTCATGATGCTCGCTGTGCCGTTAGTGGTAAAGGTCTTTTCCTCTGTCCTTAACTTCTTGTGACACATGTCAGCATCCATGAATCTGTGTCAGGCTAAACTGTTAGCTTGAAGATCAGAAAGATTCCAGATCCATAATGTTAACTTTGTCAGTGAGGATGGGATGCTGACATAGGCAGAGCTTCCAGGAAGAGGTGCTGGACAGCCCTGAGGAGTGGGTTCAGGGATATGACACTTTCAGAGATCTGTTAGTGGATGCCCTCAGCTCGGTGAAAGGTGCATAGCTGGGGATGGAGAGAAGGTTGGGTTATCCACTGTTATACCTGCTAATGAATAAGTTAAATTGATGTGGAGGGACTGAGCAGTGAGAGGTGTGATTTAAATGTGCTGCTCAGATGGTGTCTTTGGTTATAGGTTCTGGGTAGACAGAGGAAAGGTCGAAATTATGACTTTGGGTTAGCAAGCTTAGTGGTCCAAACCAAAAAGTAAAATGACTGCAGCTGCTGACCCCAAGCATCTCCAAAATTAAAAAATAAACACTGAAAGATATTGCTGTTGTTCAGTCACTAAGTCGTGTCCTACTCTTTGTGATCCCATAACTGCAGCGTGCCAGACTCCACTGTCCTCCACCATTTCCCAGAGTTTGCTCAAATCCATGTCCATTGACTCAGTGATGCTATCCAACCATCTCATCCTCTGCTGCCTTATCCTTTTGTCCTTAATCTTTCCCATTATCAGGGTCTTTTCCAAAGAGTCATCTCTTCCCATCAGGTGGCCACAGTATTGGAGCTTTGGCTTCAGCATCAATTAGTATGCAATAAAGAGCTATGAGTCAATCAAAGACTTTAGAAGTTCATTTGGTTAAGGTGTAAGTGGTATATGAAAGTGAAAGTGAAGTCGCTCAGTTGTGTCCGACTCTTTGCCACCCCATGAACGGTAACTTATCAGGCTCCGCGGTCCGTGGTATGTAAGTGGTATATAGTCCAATAAAACTGACAGGAAGTGTGCCAAGCCTATTAGTATGAAACCCCTCTTTACTTCATTCCCTGATCTAGAGTTCAGTTGCTTTAAAGATAAAGATAATTGAAGTGTAAACGAGCTCTCCTTGTTCCTGGAAGAGACAGAAGGCCATCCAGATATGCTGGTTAAGAAGAGGGAAGGAAAGTGTTATAGCTTTGCTGGGTATAGGCACCACAGTCACCACACAAGCAGGTTTAGGAGGGAAGAAGACATGCAAATTCAATGGAGGGAAATTAAGTTAAGGGGACGGTGGAGAAGGGAAGCTAAGGTGACTTTGTGGGTGGGCACCTAGAGCAAATTCAGTAGACTGCTATTCTAATGTAGCAGTGATGCGTTTTGTGTTTGCACATCCTTGGGACGTACAGATTAGAGAAGTTTCTCCCATTTAGGGTTTGCCACTCTGAGAAGTGTCACAATTGCCCCCCCGCCCCCACCACCACCACCTTCAACGTGTTCCCTCCCCAAGGATCAAAGGGGAACAATGTAGTAACCTAGGAAAAAAGAGAAACGAATCACAGTTTTATTTAACTTCCTAATGGCTGCCTGAGTACTGAGAGCCCGTCCCCTGTGCAACAGTGCCACCTATTGGACACAGCCGCCAACTCCAACACTAGTGGTGTGGTGGTTTTAGTTGCTTAGTTGTGTCTGACGCTTGAGACCCCATTGACTGTAGCCCGCCAGGCTGCTCTGTGTATGGGATTTTCCAGGCAAGAATACTGGAGTAGATTGTCATTTCTTTCTCCAGGAGGACCTTCCCAACACATGGATTGAACCCCGGTCTTTTGTGCTGCAGGTGGTCTCTTGTATTACAGGCAGATTCTTTACCGACTGAGCTATCAGGGGAACTGTCTTTTGGAGGGAAAAAATTGCCTCAGTGGGTATTTATATGAAAAAAGCGGCAACTATCTGGGAGAACATTTTGCTTCCCTGGTGGTTCAGACAGTAAAGAATCTGCCTGCAATCCAGGTTCAATCCCTCGGTCTGGGTTTGATCCCTGGGTCTGGAAGATCCCCTGGAGAAGGGAACGGCAACCCACTTCAGTATTCTTTCCTGGAGGATTCCATGAACAGAGGAGCCTGGCAGGCTACAGCACTTTGGGTCACAAAGAGTTGGACACGACTGAGTGGACTAAGACTTTACCTCCACTGCAGTACTTAAATGAGAACCACTGGTTCAGAAGAGCTCTTGATTTACAGAAGTTCCCTTAAATGCTGGGGATTGGTTCACTGGTGGTTTAGCTTAGCTGAAACTCAAGGTTATCTATGAGACTGCTGCACAATTCAATGCAAACACCAGGTAGGCAGAGCCAAAAATTGATTTGAGTTCAGTGCTCAGTCAACAGAACTTAAGATCATTCTCCAAGGGCTGGTTGATGTGAATTTTGGCAAAATTTGTCACAGTTTCACTTACCCTTGGGTTTTGCTGTTGCTCTCTATGAGTTTATGATTTGGAAAACTACAGACTGGCCAGTTAAACATTCCCCTCTTAAGAGCTGCAAATTGAAAACAAACTGTTGCTATTGATTGAACAGTCTGTCATTCACGTAGATGTCTTTTTAGAAATACGATGGACTGGGATCGAGATGTTCTTGGAGCCTGCTCTACCTACTCAGATTGCCACTCCTGATGACTAACTAGATCCATCTTCCTGGAGGACTGAGTAACAGATCCATCATAGCAAGTGCTATGATGCCGAAGCAGAGGCCCCCACTGCACACGAGATGTGTGACTCCTGAGAAGTGCCTGGCCGTGGAAGCTGACTCATCACATAAAGAGTAATCCTAACACATTGTGGCAGTCTTTGCCCTCTTCTCTGGACTTCCAGTAATTCTTTTTCAGGTTGCAGTGCTAGTTTTTTCTTTTTTTTTTTTTTAATCCAATCATCTGACTCCAGCAGTGACCTCCTGTCCTTGGAAACTTACCTGTGTTATGATTTTGACTCTTTGGATCATTTGCAGCCTATGTTTTGTCTTTTCTCATAAAAGTCCCTGAACAAAAGGTTATTAGTAAAGAGTAATAAGGAATACAAAAATCTATATTTGAACATTATAAAAACCTAAGCAATTAACTGAAAATGATTTCTGACTCTATTATCTTCCTCACTTCCTTTTCCCCACATCTCAAAAAGTCTGAGTGAATGCATGCATGCCCCCAGGTAAGGATGGTCTCCTCTCAGTTAAATGGTGAATGTGTTATTGACTTTTCCTCATTCTATCTCACTTTCCTCCAACTTTGGTACTCCTGGAGGGACTTTGGTAAGCACCCTAGATTTTCTGTGAGGAATCAAAGAGATTACATATTTGGGAAAGAGTGAAGCAGAAAAGAAAAACCAACTGTCTCTGAGGCCCAAGGTTTAAATCATCTGGATAATCAGTTTGGATGACAGTAGCCTTGAATATTACAGTAGTCCTTAACTAAACATTGGCAAGTAAAGTTAATTTGTGTTGTCACAGAGAACATTAGCAGATAAAACAGACAGAGAAGTCTTATCTAATTTATATAAAGATCTAAAAATCAATAAGAAAAATTTTGATAAGTAGTGGAAGAAATAGCAAAAGCTCCAATGAGAATCTTTCAAAAGGTGTCCAGATGGCTAATACATCTATGGAAAGGCATTACAGCAAATCTAGTAGTATTTAAAAGAGACACAGACATAGAGAACGGACTTTTGGCCTCTGAGGGAGTAGGAGAGGGCGGGATGATTTGGGAGAATGGCATTGAAGCATATATGCTATTATGTAAGAAATGAGGTGCTGGTCTATGTCCGATGCAGGATGCAGGATGCTTGGGGCTGGTGTACGGGGATGATCCAGAGAGATGTTGTGGGGTGGGTGGTGGGAGGGGGATTCAGGATTGGGAGCTTGTGTACACCTGTGGTGGATTCATGTCGATGTATGGCAAAGCCAATAGAGCATTGTAAAGTAAAATTAAAAAAATAAATAAATAAATTTTAAAAATGGAGAAGACGAAAGAGTTAATATAAGTTTCTTGTTATTCAGTTACTCAGTTGTGTTGATTCTTTGTGACCCCATGGACTGCAGCACACCAAGCTTCCCTTTCATCATCTCCTGAAGATGAATACCAGCTTGGCAAGGGTGAATTGTTAATAGAAGTGAAAATTCAAATACCCACTTTAGAAGAATATTCAAAATTACCTACTAAATTTCAACATATGCATATCCAAAATTTCACCTTATATGTATTCCCCCCAAAATATACATACACAGATATACATACATATGAACATCCATAGCATAATTATTCACAGCTGTCAAAACTTGAATGACATTTTCATCAAATGTAGAATAAACATGGTATATGCATGAAATAAAATTCGATGCAACAATGAAAATGAACTCATTATTACTACTCACAACCATAAGCCTCATATGAATGACTCACACACATAAAAATAAGTAAAAGAAAGTGGACACTAGGCAATGCCTATGTTGTGATGTCACTTGTTCATGGCTCAAAAAATGGAAAACTAATGCACGATTTTGAACGTCAGCACATTGATTATCTTTGGGGTGGAGGGTGAAGTAATTTGGGAGAACAAATGTTGGTTTCTGAGATCCTATTACTAGTCCAATATTTGACATAGTTTATAGTTATAATCGGGTGTTCACTCTGTGAGTTCTGAGTTATTAGTTGTGATTTCTGCTTTTATTTCTTGTAAGTTATACAGAAATAAAATTTTAAAAAAATATTAAAAGCAAAGTTATCAAATTTTCAGGAAGTGGCCAAACATGAACTATAGTAGGGGCTGACAACAGAAATCTTCATGCACATTCCAGGATTTGAGTTTTCCTAGAAATTGGACATTTTTAGAACAATGTGGGAAAGTTAAAATATATGAAGAACTATGCTGTATGTCAATGTACATGGGATACACTTGATGTCATGGCTTGAAAAGTACCTGTCTTTGACAAACCTATTGTCAGAGAAGAAGATCCATTGTGAAGGATATAAAATCCCGCATGGCCTATAAGAAACTGAGAAGACTCTGTTGATCTTCGGAAGCTTCTTTCATGATTTTGTAAAATCAAATCCGGTACTAAATAGGTGAACCAGATTTTTGTTGATAATAACACTAATATTAACATTTATTGAGTTTTTACTATGTAAAAAAATTTAAGGCAGAATAAATTACAAATTCAAAGTGCCTATCTTGTGAAGCAGCTATTAGTAATGTCTCCATTTTATAGATGAATAAACTGAGGCACAATGGGAGCAAAATGCCACATATTGGTTAATTATGGGGAAGAAAGAAAGAGAAATCATATCTAGTACAGCTAGATTTTTTTGGCAATATTTATTTTGAAAAATTGTATTACATTATGGCTTAATGAAACACAGCATGTCAAATGACCAAAATAAATAAATAAATAAAATAAAAATCTAATTTAATCAACAAAGCAGGCTTTTTTATTTTCACTAATTTCATAGCATTTAGTTTGAAGGACATAATTTTAGGTGGAAATTATAATGTTCTTAATTTGAACATCATATTAACAGCAAAGTACCAAATGTTATATTAAAACTCTATTAAACTAATATTCATATAGTAATAAAATTTATTTGTAAATCATCAAAAAGTAGAGTTATTACTGGCACATTCCTGAAGGCAAAAGTAATGCCACAATTATAGTCAACAAATAGCAACTTAGCAAAAAAAGGAAAAACAAGCTGATACTGTTTGCCCTTTTAAAGTATTTTCTGAATCATCATCTTATTAACATAATTATTTGAGGGAGACAGATTGCTTTATTCTTCCTCTTGCACTAGTGTTGATTCCTGTAATTAATTCTGTAGCTCATCCTCAATGACAATAAATCATTTTTCCTGTGGGTTGGGTATGATTTAATAAACAATTTTGAGGGGAAGGGAGAATGAGATTGGACTCACTCCTTTCATATCTTTCTTTCTTTATATGTAGTATAAAAACTAAATACTCTTAAATATGTAAAGAGAGGAGTAAATCACCTCTGGGAAGAACTGTGCACAAGATAAGGGCCAATTTCAATTCTTATTAATAGCAGATTTTTTCTAAGTACAGCTTGCTTTTGTAATAGATTCTGATTACATACTTTGGGTCAGCACCTCTATGGGCTACTTGGATTTGGGTGCACCTAGGACTCAAGACAGGACTTCTTTGGTGGCTCAGATGGTAAAGAATCCACCTGCAATGTGGAGACCTGGGTTCGACCCCTAGAAGATCCTCTGAAAGAGGGCATGGCAACCCATTCCAGTATTCTTGTCTGCCTGGAGAATCCTCATGGACAGCGGATCCAGGAGGGCTACAGTCCACGGAGTCAGAGTCAGACACTGCTGCTGCTGCTGCTGCTGTTGCTAAGTCGCTTCAGTTGTGTCCGACTCTGTGCAACCCTATAGATAGCAGCCCACCAGGCTCCCCCATCCCTGGGATTCACCAGGCAAGAACACTGAGTGGGTTTCCATTTCCTTCTCCAATGCATGAAAGTGAAAAGTGATAGTGAAGTCACTCAGTGGTATCTGACTAGCAGGGACCCCATGGACTGTAGCCTACCAGGCTTCTCTATCCATGGAATTTTCCAGGCAAGAGTACTGGTGTGGGTTGTCATTGCCTTCTCTACTGAGTGACTNGAACTGTGGGGCCGAGGAGGCAGAGGGCCCCAGGCCCCAGAGCTGGCCTCGCCGCCACTGCTGGGAACTCGGTCTTTGCTGTCATTCTCCAGGAGGCAGGCCCACCCGCTGAAAGCCTGGCCATTTCCTGGGCCTGAGGAACATCTCTGAACAGGAATCTGCTTTTCTGAGAGGAGAGCTAAATGTCAAGAGGGAGGGGAAAAGTGAAATTTCAGAGTTGGGCCCCAGACAGTCCAAGCCCAGTTTTCTCACTGCAGCCCTCACCATGCCCCAGAGAGAACAGGGCTGACTCACAGACCACATCAGTCCTGGGGGCGGGGAAGCTTGGCTGTGAGTGCTGGCCGGGCTCTCAGGGCTCCATCTCTTGGCACTCCTGGGGGCACATGTGTTGGGGTGTCTCTCTGGAAGCCACAGAGGGAGGAAGGGCAGCCCATATCCCTGCCCACCCCACTGCCTCGTGGCCCCGGCCATCTCCCTCTTTCCCCCTTGAGCCATCAGCTCCCAAAGCTGCAGCCAAGTGGATTAGGGAAAGCAGCTAAATTATGATCAAGGAGGCAGAGGAAATTCTTGAAACTGTTCCAGGGGCCACAGGCCTGAACTGTCTGCAGCTGATTCAACAGATGGGGAGGCAAAAAAGGCTCATGGAAAGCGAGTAAGACTCGGGGTCAATATTCCACATCTGCCACATGGTATCTGAAAACCTGGGGCAGATTACTTAAGCTTCTGTTGAGCTACAGTTGCCTCAGCTCTAAAGGGGGCACAAGCATGTCTCACTTGGAGGGATGCTAGAAAGCATCTAGCCCAGCGTCTAGGCACTTGGAAACTTTGGTCCTAACAGCCTGTGTTGCCTACACAATCCCTAAGGCACTTATTCTACACAGCCTTCAGCCCAGTGTCTAGGCACTTGGAAACTTTGGTTCTAACAGCCTGTGTTGCCTACACAACCCCTAAGGCACTTATCCTACACAGCCTTCAGCCCAGTGTCTAGGCACTTGGAAACTTTGGTTCCAAACCGGCACTTGGAAACTTTGGTTCTAACCTGTGTTGCCTACACAATCCCTAAGGCACTTATCCTACACAGCCTTCTCTCTGTGTGGGACTTCATTCTTCCAGCCAGTCTCCAAGGCAGCTGGAGGGTAGTAACTATGTGTCACACATCCTCTCCTTCCCAAGGCATCTGGCACTCAATGGGGCAGTGTGTGTTTCCTGACTGATACACTCACGTGTCAAGATCGGGGGGGCGGGGGTGCTAGGCAACAATGTCAAAACTAACAGAGTCTCTGGCACCCAAGGCATACAGTGAAACCTTTTAATAAGTAAAATATGGGGGTGTTTGCGTGCTTTTCTTCCACCTGTTAGAAGTAGTTCAGAAGTAGCCAGTTAGTACCAGAGGCTGCCCTGCCTGGGAACATGCCATGCTTCTCCAGTGGTGTGAGCTTGGACGATAGCTGAACCTCATCTGTAAAGTGGGAAAATTCAAAGTACTTACATCGGAGGGTTATTGGCAGCACTTACAGAGTATATAGAAAGCACTCAGCTCGGTATCTGGAGTAGGATTAATTAACATTCAGTAAGCACTCCTCTCTCTCATCGTTACCAAAGCTCATTTCTGCTTGCCGGGCGGGACACCCTTGCTAAATGGTGACACTGGAAATCTCACCCCAGGTGAAGGCCCTGCCGCCTGGGATGGGGATTCCACCCTGGGTGGGGGAGGGGTGCAGAGCTGGGCTGCCTCTCTGGATCAGTCCATACAGCAAGGTGGCTTTGTGAGAAGTGTCTTCCAGACCACAAAATGCGTTTCAAATATTTCGGTGATAGTGTATGTTTTTACTATACTTTAAAGTCTAGAAAGCCTATTGTAGGCACAATCCTAGTTCCCACTTGTTGGACAACCTACTGTGAATGAGACACCTTGCCCCAGCTTTTCACAGATCCACTGTTTATGTTCTTAGTGGCCTGCAAAGTTAGAACTAGGTTTCAAGCCCATTTTAAAGATAAGGAGAATGATATTCAAAGGTCATTCAAGGTTTCAAGTGAGATTCAAACTCAGGTCTGTTGGCTCCCAAAACTATGCTTTTAACTACTGAGTTACACTTAGGGGCTGAATGTAAATATTCTAAGATGAATAAGATGGCAATGAGCTCAAGATTTCTAGCCAAATGCTGGTAATCCTGCTCTGAGATTCCAAGAGTTCCGCCTGTCCCCTCAACAGGCAGCGTGGCATCTCTGCACCCAGGGCACAAGGCAGTCTTGGCTATTTAAGATCTCCTGAACACTCTCTTCCTTCCCCTTGTTCCAAGTTAACCATGTCGAGCTTAATTTATCCACCGCGGAAGGATTCAGGGTTTGGTTGACCCTGCTAAGATTTGAAATTACAGTTCTTGAGTCTAATTTTAAACCTAGCACAGAGAACACTTTTTTCCTAGCTAGGACACCCAAACAAAATAGAATACCACCCTCCCCCTCTTAAAAAAAAAAAAAAATCTGGTTTCCTTCTGAAATCAAAAGAGCATTTTGTAAGAAAAAAAAAGACACCAAGACATGGTACCTTATTTTGCTTTAATATCCCAAAATATTTGTGTGAATGGGACTATGCTGCAAAACAAGAGAAATCTGTNGCTAGCAATGAGTTCTGGGCTCTATGCTGCGGTCGCCCTGCACAGATTTCTGGGCTGTGTGCTGCGGTCACCCTTCACTGAGTTTCGAGCTGTGTGCTGTGGTAGCCCTGCGCCGATGTTTGAGCTGTGTGCCGCGGTCGCCCTGCACCAAGGTCAGGGATGTTTTCTGCGGTTGGCTGGCAACGATTTCCGAGCTGTGTGCCAGTCCCCCTTCACTGAGTTCGGGCTGTGTGGTGCCGTCGCCCTGGGCCGAGTTCCAGGCTGTGTGCCATGGTTGCCCTGTGCCATGGTATGGCCTGTGTTTGCCGGCCGCCCTGTGCCAAGGTCCACACTGTGTGAAGTGGTTGCCCTGCGATGAGGTCCGAGCTGTGTGCTGCAGTCACCCTGAGCCAAGGTCCAGCCTGTGTGCCGTGGTTTCCATCTCCCGAGGTCCAGGCTGTGTGCCACAGACAGTCGCCATGCGCCGATGGCCGGGCTGTGTGCCCTGGTCGTCATCTACACAGGTCCATCCTGTGTGCCAGGGTCGCCTTGCACCGAGGTCCATGCTGTGTGCCTTGGTCGCTCTTCACTGAGGTTCGGGCTGTGTGCCGCAGTTGCCCTGTGCCGAGGTCCGGGCTGTGTGCCCCGTTTGAGATGAGCCGATGCCTGGCCTGTGTTCTGCAGTGGCCCTGCACCGATGTCTGGGCTGTGTGCCACGGTCGCCCTTGGCCGAGGTCTGGCCTGTGTCCCATGGTCACCCTGTGCTGAGGTCTGGGCTGTGTTCCAAGGTTGGCTAGTGATGAGTTCCAAGCTCTGTGCCACGGTTGCCCTGCACATATTTCCAGGCTGTGTGCCACAGTCACACTTCACTGAGGTTCGGGCAGAGTTTCGCGATCGCCCTGCGCCGATGTCCAGGCTGTGTGCCGCAGTTACCCTGCACCCAGATCCAGGCTGTGTCCTGCGGTCGGCTAGCGACGAGTTCTGAGCTCTGTGTCAAGGTCACTCTGCACCAAGGTCCGGGCTGTTTATTGCGGTCGCCATCTGCCGAGGTCTGTATTGTGTGCCAGTGTCGCCCTGCACCGAGTTCCGGGCTGTGTGCCGCAGTCGCCTTGCAGCGAGGTCCGGGATGTGTGCCGCAGTCGTCCTGCACTGTGGTTCATGCTGTTTGCCAGTATCGCCCTGCGCTGAGGTCTGGGCTTTGTTCTGCGGTCAACATGCATCAAAGTTCAGGCTGTGTACCACAGTCGCCCTGTGCCAAGATACGGGCTGTGTGCTGCAGTCGCTCTGCGCCAAAGTCTGGGCTGTGTGCCATGGTCACCCTGCAGCGAGGTCAAGGCTGTGTGCCATGGTCACCCTGCATCAAGATCCAGGTTGTGTTCCGTGGTCGGCTTGCAACGAGTCTGGGTTCTGTGCCGCAGTCTCTCTCTGCCGAGGTCCAGGATGTGTGCCGCAGTCGCCACTCCCGAAATCCGGGCTGTGTCCCATGGTCGCCCTGTTCCGAGGTCCGGGCTGTCTCCGTGGTCGGGTGGCAACGAGTTCCCGGCTGTGTGCCTTGCTCGCCCTTCACTGAGATTTGGAATGTGTGCTGTGCCGCGGTCGCCCTGCGCCGATGTCCGGGATGTGTGCCGTGGTCGCCCTGCGCCGAGGTCCGGCTGTGTGATGAGGTCGCAGTGCACCGAAGTCTGGGCAGTGTTCCGTGGTCGGCTAGTGATGAGTTCCGGGATGTGTTATGCGTTTGGCTTTCACTGAGGTTTGAGCTGTGTGCCGCGGTCTCCCTTCACTGAGGTCCGGGCTGTGTGCCGCAGTCACCCTTTGCAGAGGTCTGGACTGTGTTCCACGGTCGGGTGGCAACGAGTTCCATGCTGTGTGCCACAGTTGCCCTTCACTGAGGTTTGAGCTGTGTGCCGTGGTCGCTCTGCCCCGAAGTCCAGCCTGTGTGCCACGGTCACCATGTGCTGAGGTCCGGGATGTGTACCGCGACTGGCTAGTGACGAGTTCCGAGCGCTGTGCCACGGTCGCCCTGCACAGATTTCCGGGCTGTGTTCCATGGNTGGTCGCTCTGCCCCGAAGTCCAGCCTGTGTGCCACGGTCACCATGTGCTGAGGTCCGGGATGTGTACCGCGACTGGCTAGTGACGAGTTCCGAGCGCTGTGCCACGGTCGCCCTGCACAGATTTCCGGGCTGTGTTCCATGGTCGCCCTTCACTGAAGTTTGGGCTGTGTGCTGCTGTCGCACTGCACCGAGGTTCGGGCTGTGTGCCATGTCAGCCTTGGGCCCAGGTTTGGGCTGTGTGCTGTGGTAGCCTTGCGCCGAGGTTAGGGTTGTGTGCCGCCATTGCCCTATGCCGATGTCCAGTCTGTGTGCCACGGTCGTCATCTCCTGAGGTATGTGCTGTGTGCCTGTGTTGCCCTGTGCCGAGGTCCATCCTGAGGGCCTCAGTCAATGTTCACTGTGGTTCGGGCTGTGTGCCACGGTCACCCTGCGCCAATGTCCAGGCTGTGTTCCACCCTTCGCTTGCGACCTATTCCCGGCTCTGTGCCACGGTTCCTGTTTGCCATGGTCCAGGCTGTGGGCCGCGGTAGCCTTCTCCAGAGGTCCGGGCTGTGTGCCACGGTCCCCTTGCTCTGAGGTCCAGGCTGTAAGCCGCGATCGCCCTGAGCCAATGCCCGGCCTGTGTTCCACATTCGCCCTGCACCGTGGTCTGGCCTGTATGCCACAGACGCCCTGCACCGAGGTCCGGCCTCTGTGCCGCAGTCGCCGTGTTGCGAAGTCCATGCTGTGTGCCACGGTCACCCTCCTCCGAGGTCCAGCCTGTGTGCCGCGGTTCCCTGTGCCGAGGTCCGGGCTGAGTTCTGCCGTCGGCTGGAAGTGAGTTCCGTGCTGTTTGCCATGGTCGCCTTGTGCAGAGGTCTGTGCTGTGTTCCGCGGTCAGCTAGCGATGAGTTCTGAGCTCTATACTCCGGTTGCCCTGCACAGATTTCTGGGCTGTGTGCCA
>SJYV01046368.1:245920-286391 GCA_006410875.1 Neotragus pygmaeus | reverse complement strand
AAGGCAGTCTTGGCTATTTAAGATCTCCTGAACACTCTCTTCCTTCCCCTTGTTCCAAGTTAACCATGTCGAGCTTAATTTATCCACCGCGGAAGGATTCAGGGTTTGGTTGACCCTGCTAAGATTTGAAATTACAGTTCTTGAGTCTAATTTTAAACCTAGCACAGAGAACACTTTTTTCCTAGCTAGGACACCCAAACAAAATAGAATACCACCCTCCCCCTCTTAAAAAAAAAAAAAAATCTGGTTTCCTTCTGAAATCAAAAGAGCATTTTGTAAGAAAAAAAAAGACACCAAGACATGGTACCTTATTTTGCTTTAATATCCCAAAATATTTGTGTGAATGGGACTATGCTGCAAAACAAGAGAAATCTGTAGACAAGTACGTCTCACTCTGAAGAAAGAACTGATTGGAGAGAAGGCACCAGAAACTGCGTTTTGCTGGATGACATGTAAACATTAAATGAGGGGAAGGCTCACCAAGGAGAAAGGAATTCTCACTGTCATATCGCGGGGCAGATCCTAAGGATGGACACTGGCCTCATAAACTGATGCTCAAGCTCCATCTTCCAGTGTAGTGTAAACTGGTGCTAAAGAGACAAACACCCACACAGCAGCAGCGCACAGGGCACGAAAAGGAACCCGCAGTAGCATAAGCCCCTGGGGTCTTTCTTTTTTCTTTCCCACATGGCTCCTGCAGGAGAGCCATCAATTGCCAGAGCCTTGGAACAGTACCATTTATCAACAACTGGCTAGTGGAAAAACCAAATCCTAAAAAGCCTGGGTGAGTACACTTTGTTCTGTCTGTGCTCTTCAATCAGATGAGTNGCTCCTGCAGGAGAGCCATCAATTGCCAGAGCCTTGGAACAGTACCATTTATCAACAACTGGCTAGTGGAAAAACCAAATCCTAAAAAGCCTGGGTGAGTACACTTTGTTCTGTCTGTGCTCTTCAATCAGATGAGTCGGAGGGCCTGGGGTGGAGGGACGTACCACATCTGGCCTGTCTTCTTAGGTGATAACAGTGGGTGCAGTGCGTCCCGTCTTTTCCTGGAGCTGGGACACCTTCAGAGCAATGGAAATAAGGGGGGCCAACATGACCTGAGGGAGACACAAAAAGAACAGTCTTTGCCATCACTTTCTCTAGAGCAGATCCAGACTCCAGCCCTGACTTGGCCTCTGAGCCCAAACCCTCATCTGTGTGCTCTGATATCCCCAAGTCTCCTCAAATTCTCTGCATCTAAAAACAAAGACATGGTTCTTTCCCCACAAAGAAAACCTGGTTCCAGCATTCCGTTTCAACGATGTGACACCACAGTCTATCATATTTAGCAAATAAACAATTAAGAGTTGATCTTGACACCTCCTTCTCTCATATTCCCATTGCTGAACCCCCAGCATCCTAAGTGACGAACCTTCTATATCACCGAGTTCTCCCAATCCCAGTGCCAGAGCTCTTGCTAAACCAAGTCCTCCCTTTTACCTGGAACAATGGTGCTTCCACATCAGCTTCTGCATCCTCCAATTTGTTTCCCACACTCTACCCTATCGTTTCCCACACTCTACTCTATCGTTTCAAAACACAATAACATCACCACCCCCCTATCTACTTCTCACTTGAAGAAAAAAAAGTGAAAGTAAGTCACTCGGTCATGTCTGACTCTTTGCGACCCTGAGGACTGTAGCCCGCCAGGCTTCTCTGTCCACGGAATTCTCCAGGCAAGGGTACTGGAGTGGGTTGCCATTTCCTTCTCCAACTTCTCACTTAAGTAAAAAAAAAATGCATTCTGCTGTTGCTTAGATAAATAAATATTTTTAATATGAAAAAGAAGACTATGTAGCTAGTTGAACTGCCCACTTTATAGATGAGGAAACTGATACCCAAAGAAGTGAAGTGAGTTGACCTGGTGATTCATGGGCAGAGCCAAGAGTAGTTCATGTTCTATTGCCCACTTTCGCTTTCCCTCATTTAAATCTCCACCAACTCGTTATACCTAGAAGAAAGTTGGAGAACCACTGCACAGGTTCACATACCACTTGCCACTCCCCTGGGGGCTCCAGCGGCCCCAGCGAAGTGCTGAGGCTGAGTACCAGCAGCTCCAGAGCAGGGGAAGGCAAGTCCCCACCTGGTAAGAAGGTACCCCTGGGCATGTGGGCACCCTACATCCTTCACTGCCCTCCCATCTCCTAAGGACTGGGTGTAGATGAAACATCTTTCATTCATTCTTTGTATCTACCATGTGTCAGGTATTAAGACAGAGAAGCTCAACTTCCTTTCTTGCTCTATTATTCTGTGGGTCTACAAGGTAGATACCATTGTCTTTGATTTTAGTTTTAGAGATGTCTCAACACCACAGGGATGTGGCAGTAACTGAAACTGGAAAATCTGAGAAAGTGAAAGATCCTTTCATTTCTATCTTTTTGTAGTAAAAACAACTGTAAGGCACTTTTTCTCAAAAGCTAATCGCATATGTCAGCCACAATATTCTGAACTTTGCATTCATTGTCTTCTTAAATTCCTATAACATTGAGGTAAGTAGCATTCTGCCATTTTACAGACAACGAAACCAAAGCTCAGAACATTAAAAAGACTTACCCAAGGACACACAGGTATTAAGTGGCAGGAACTGAATTTAAAACAAGATCTCTCTAATTCCAAAATGGATGTTCAAAAGCACTATGCCAGGGGTTTTCAAATGAGTTTCACAGGATTCTAATTAGGTGTTAGAAGGAAAAAGCTTTGGGAAAACAGGCGTGGCGAACATTATTTAAACAGGCATCTGTACTGCAAGTCCACTCAGAGCTTTAAGGCACACTGTATGTTGTGAGCTGCCAAGGGGCTACCCCACCTCTATACTTCCTAAACTGGTTTTGGCTCTGGTTGGGGAGCAGCTTCTAGGACAAGGATGATGACTGTCCTCCAAGTCATTAGCCCTGGCTCCCAGGGTCCCTCCTCACTCTGACATGCTCCTGGAGACACTCAGGGTGGGGCTGGGAACCCAAAACACAAGTTGCAAGTCCAAACAGTCTCCCATAAAGACCTTTCTTTCTGGGTCATGAGACAGTCTCTCCATCCCTACCCCCTACTCCAGCCCTCCCTACCCACTACCCCAGCCCTCCCTGCCCTGTACCGTGGACCAAATCTGGAGTCAATGTGTGTTCTTCAGGGAAGGTGACGAGACTTAGCCAAGTGGCAAATAATCACCGACAGATCAGGGCACCAGACTGGGGCTGACTGAAAGGTTAGTTCGCTTGAATCTGCCACTTACCAGATATGTGATTTAACTATTGCTTAANAATGTGTGTTCTTCAGGGAAGGTGACGAGACTTAGCCAAGTGGCAAATAATCACCGACAGATCAGGGCACCAGACTGGGGCTGACTGAAAGGTTAGTTCGCTTGAATCTGCCACTTACCAGATATGTGATTTAACTATTGCTTAACCTTTCTGAAGGAGATCAGCCCTGGGATTTCTTTGGAAGGAATGATGCTAAAGCTGAAACTCCACTACTTTGGCTACCTCATGTGAAGAGCTGGCTCACTGGAAAAGACTTTGATGCTGGGAGGGATTGGGGGCAGGAGGAGAAGGGGACAACCGAGGACGAGATGGCTGGATGGCGTCACTGACTCGATGGACGTGAATCTGAGTGAACTCTGGGAGTTGGTGATGGACAGGGAGGCCTGGTGTGCTGCGATTCATGGGGTTGCAAAGAGTCGGACATGATTGAACGACTGAACTGAACTGAACTAACTTTTCTGAGCCTCTGTTGCCTTATCTGTAGTAGGGATATTAATAGATAAGAATAAGAGATTTGAGAATGAAATGAGTATACCAATTTGGATAATGGCTTTCAAACAGAGCTTGACAAATATAAAATGCTCAGATAGTTGTTAGCTATTTTTGTTTTCCGACTTACTGAAGGAGACATGAAGGAGAGAGAGCCCACCCACTGGAGCCTTTGAGAGATGAGCTGTGACGATGCAGGTGGAATGGAATCACTATCCCCTCCTCCAACAGAAAGAACCAGCCAGGGCTCAGGGCTCGGGCATTACCTGGGGGTCCTGGTAGATCTTGGCGAGATCCTTCTCGTAGCTGTCGATGTACAGTCGGATGGTGGCGCCCGCGCTCCCAGTGCCGCTCAGTCGAAAGATGATGCGAGAACCGTCTGCAAAAAGGAGCCGCAAGCCCTGGGAAAGACAAGAGCATTTTTTTTTTTTTTTTGTCACCCCTAGAAGGGAGAGTGAAGGCTGGAAAATTTCGAAGGGTCCATTTGGAGATCTAACGTCACCATACTTGATCAATCGTAGGATCCTGAGAAACAGCCTCAGTTGAGCCCCATGAGCCTGCCATTGGTCAGCCTGTCACTGCATCCAGCCAATGAGGGCTGGCTTATGGAGGAGACGCATCTCCAGGGTCAGGTGGGAGACCGGATCCTGGGGAGGCTGGCTGACACAACACCGGCCTTCTCATCCCACTTCCCTGAGATTTATGGGCTAACCATTCCAGTTTGAAGCTTAATAAATAAGTAAATAAATAAGCTGTGGTAGATGGAGAGGGTGGGATGAATTGAAAGAGTAGCATGGAAACATATACATCACCATATGTAAAATTAGATAGCCGGTGGGAATTTGCTATTTGATGCAAGGAGCTCAAACCTGGTGTTCTGTGACAAACTAAAGGGGTGGGATGGAGTGGGAGGTGAGAGGGAGGTTTAAGAGGGAGTGGACATGTGTATACCTATGGGTGATTCACGTTAATGTATGGCAGAAACCAACACAACATTGTAAACCAATTATCCTCCAACTAATAAATAAATAAATTTATGAAAACAAACAAACAAAGCTGCTAGATACAGAGAGTCAATGTCCAGATCAGGAGGAAAACATGATCAGAATGGGCTGAAACCAGAGCAGATGAAGTTTCAAGTGGACCCGAGGATGGGCTCTTTGCAAAATCCTCATAGAGAGCCTCAAAAAGAGGTCAGGGAGCCAGGTGCCCCAAATAGTAGAGGCCAGCTGTTCCAACCTACTGTGCAGGATCCAGTGGTCAGTCTCCACCAACACCTGGTGGTTCAAAGCAGGGTCCACATGGTGCAATGCCAAGCCCAGCCTCTCTCTCTCCAGCCCTCTCTCTTCCCTCTCTGGCCACATCTCTTGTCCTTGATAATCTTGATTCAAGGGAAAAAGGATGGGGACTCTTGAGGTAAGAAGGCTGGGTGAGACAGTTACTTGAAGACCCTTCAGTCTCGCTAATTATGTCAGTTCTTCCACAGAAAGAAGTCCGTATGAAGCTGATGATCAACCAAAAAGGGAAGATACTACCTCTCATCTGCTATTTGTCACCCAATCCCATCCAGTGTTTCATCGTGCCACTCAGCAGTGAAGACGGCAGGTGAAAACCCCAGAGGACCTTCCCAGTTAGTCAATGTGGGAAGGACACAGTTAACATCCATTTACCATTTCTTGCTTTCTAGGCATATACCAGAGTTGGTCTCCTTCCCCACAGCCTCAACCTGGAGCTTCCACGTTCTTTCCACTTGACTGTAGATGCTGTATCTACTTCAGAAGATTTTCCCTCCTCCCTAGTTTTTCTGCTTATAGATTATGGAGCTGCTGACTTCCCTAGAGCACAGAGAGCAGGGACTGTGCCCACGCCGATGGCCCTCCCATGCACACCTCACTCCTGGTAGATGTGGGATGCAGTACAGAGTTGGGGGTTACTTCTCCTAAAGGTCTGCTCTCTCTTTGAAGGCTTCACCACAAAAACTTCTGCTCTGCTCTGCCATGCCCTGGGATCCACCCTCCCCTTTCCTACACCCCCACTCCAGACCTCTCTTTTTCTAATTAGCTCAGACATCATTTACAATCATCCAGCCTGGAACCAAAGTTCTCCCAGATGGTGAAAAGGCATAAGGAAAAAAAGCCACAGGCCCAACATTTTGAGAAACGGATACTCCAGGCACCAAGGGTCACTGTGGCCAGGCTCCATCCACCCATCCACTACCTGCTCTCCAAAGAGAGACTTCAAATAAATCCTGCAGCCCAACTCCTTCGAAGCATGCTGGATGCCTTGAGAAGGACCAGGCCAAAAATCTGGATCAGAAAAAAAAAAGCTAATTGGAAAGCTATAGCAGAGTCTTATCTCTCTCTTAATCACCTCTGTTTCTATCTTTTTTAAAACTATATATTTTTAATGTGGACCATTTTTAAAGTCTTTATTGAATTTGTTACAATATTGTTCCTGTTTTATGTTTTTTGGCCACGAGGCCTGTGGGATCTTATTGAATCTGCATCCCTTGCATTGGAAGGTGAAATCTCAACCACTGGACCACCAGGGAAGTCCCTCTATTTCTAAATTCTGAGTCCATTCTGTGACAACAGCAATAGAACCAAAGGAGAGAGGAGCCTGGGCCCAGGTGTTTGTGAGAAGCCTGGAGAAGGGCTGACGAGCCCGCACCCTGGGTGCCCAGCACCCAGCGAGGGAAGCCCTAACAACTCTGTCTCCATCCGGATATTTTCCAGGGTCTCCACTGTGATGCACACTGCTATGTTAGGGTCAGCTTCAAGTCATGTGCTACAGGTGATAACAGCGAATGTTTCTAAGCTCACAAATGGTTTGTCTGGGTTTTTTCTTCTTTTTTAGAAATTAGAATAGATCACAGAAACATCTATAAAGAGATCACTCTCATGCCATGCTGGCACTCTGCTACAGCCTCTTGAGAGAGAGGGAGGAGGTTGAGATTGAAGGCAGCAGCTCTGCATCTTTTTAAGATTCTAGGGCTCTTTTCTGGGCACACATTCGATGTGACCTCTTACATAGAGTTCTGGAGAATGTAAAATTCCTTCTGGAATTTAGACTAAGCATCCCAGGATGAGGGCATAGGGGTGAGCATAGAATTAGGGCATAAACCATGTTACCTACAAGTACCTGTGCAAATCATATGTGACTCAGCAGAAAGTCATTTGAGAAAACAGGGAAGCAAAAGACAAATGACCAAGAAAACTTTTTCCTTTTTCTCTTGAGATTTCCAAGACCAAGCTCCACGGACTCTCTCCCACGTACACATACATCTGTTCCTACCTGATTTCTTGAAATGCTTCCATCCACTGGATCGCTGTACTCAAAGTTATCAATTTTCTCCACGGTGTAAACTTTGTCACCCACTGGAAACTGTTTCCCCACAAAGGAGCGATCAGAAATCAGGGCCTCCAACTCCTTCATCATTTTGTTTGCGCCCTCGGCTTCCACCTCCTCATAATCATACCTGGGAGAAAACACAAAGTTGAGGCTGACTTCAAATCACACCAACGGATATCAGCACTTTTTGCATCATTTGTTTGGCCCTCCCCCCAAACAGCTAACTTCAGAAGAAGCTGGCAAAAATATGAGCGTGTCATTCTCTGGGGATGGAGCAGGCCAGGGATGAAAGGAAGCGTTTGGGAGGTTTCAGGAAAGGGTTAGGGGCTTCTGAATGAGCAGAAAATTCCCATTTGGGCTTTTCTACAAAATAAAGCTCTTAGCAGCTTCAAAGGCTTTTGAGAGATGCAATCTAACATTTAATCACCACCTCCAGCCGTAGAAACAAAAGCAGTGTTATCTCTAAAGAAGGCTGTATGAAGGCACGCATGACTCAGGCACTGCTCTTCCAAACAGCTGGAGCTTCTTTGGGATCCATGCTGGAAGGCTCCCAGGCTGGGACCTGCCTGAGGCTGCTGAGATGTTGGCTAAGGAGAGTTCCAGTCTCCACAGGAGCTTCCACGAGTAAGGCCAAGTTTTCACTGACCAAATGAAGGAGCCAAGCCCTAACTCATTCTTTTTTTAAGCCCTAACTCTTTACACCTGGAACGCCTCCCTCCTCTCAGTGAGAGTGGATTCTGATCCACAGTGTTTACCCTGACAGAGCAGCCTAGTGTGGATGCAAATGGGCCAAGAGAAAAATAAAAGCATATTACAAATGAAATGCTCTGACTGTTATTTTTCCTCCAAGAATTGTTCTTGACTCCTTTCTTGTGAGGTTCAAGATTCTTACAGGTGGCCTTCCTTGTCCTGGTGGCACACACCCTCTTGAGAGAGTTATTTTTTAGAGACTCAAGATAGCAGAGTCTATATTTATTTGCAATAGTGAAACAAATATATATGTGCAAGATGACACCTCTGAGACATGAGAAATACCAGGGAATTAAGGCCAGCTATTCTGGCTCCAGGATTCTATGAATCAAGGACAGCAGTCCCCTTAATCCTGAAGTCAGCTCTTTCCCCCAGCTCTTTAAAATGATAAACAGCACGAAATTACAACCAGGTGTTTGTGCTTTACATCTGTGACCTTTGGGTGTTTGAGGGAAATGTTCTATAAATCCTAGGCACAGAGGGGTATAATGGAAAGAATTTGGGCTCTGGAATCAGACAGAAGGAGCTATGAATTCAGCCTTTATTGGTTACTAACTGTGCAACAATGGGCAAGTTGCCTCATTTCTCAGAATCTCAGTTGCCTGATCGATAACTGTTTCGTGGCTGATGTGAAACAAGGCATGCAAAGAGCACTTTTGTTAAATGAATGGAGGGTAGAATGGAATCTTAACCAACCACAGATTCAGGTTCTAAGGACTTTGTAATACTTGGTTAGCAGTTATTTAAGATTAATAAAAATATGTTCATAGGTTTTAGATGGAGGCTTCTAACTGATTCAAGAGTGACCCTCTCTTTGAACAAACTGTTCTAATCTTAGTCCATTCTATCTACTGTTCACTTGTTAACTCATTTATTCAAAGCATATTTATACAATGTCACTATGAATTAGGTGTTTGGTGATACCATGGAGCACAAAAACAGACATGATCCTGCCTTCGTGATCCTCTGGGCTCTAGAGAGTTCATGACTGCTGTTCTGAATTACCAGATTTTTCTGGTTCTTAGAAAGTAGAGATACTTGCTGTATTTGCCAGGGCTACTGTGTGGCAGATATTACTTACACCTTCCACCAAAGAATAACTTGAGGGAGGAAGATAGCAATGAACTTGTCCAAAGGTGAAAAAAGTTTTCTGATTAGGGAGACCAAGTTGCTTAAGGGTGAATTCTTTTTCGACTATCCAAAGATCATGGACCATTGAATCTGTGATATAGTTTTTAAATTCTCTAGTCTCAACTCACCTATTTTTATAGAGACGGGAACTGAAGTTCAGAGAAATTATATCTTTACATTTATTACAGATAAGTAATTTATCTAATATCCTTGGTCTCATATTTCTTTTCCATAATTAGAATAGTGAGATCCAGGGGGGAAAATCTGTTATTTTTACACTTACTAGGGGAAAGGCAAATTGAAATTAGTGAAAAGCACACTGGAAAAAGTGCTAATGCATCTTAAAAATAGAAATATGTATGGTAAAGAAGACTTACTAACTATTCTAAGTATTTTGTCTATTGAGAAGCCCCAGTGCCTGGCAGAAAGTAGGTACATGGTCAGTATTTATTGAATCAATGAATGAAGCTTTGACAACTACACAGCCTTTGGGGACCTATTTTAATGAGTCAGAAAAGTTGATTTACTAAGTATAATTGTTTCCATAATTTCAGAAAAAGTTTCCATATTTTCAGTGTCTCAGAGATTATAAAACACTTTCAGACTCATATTTCATTTAATCCATTCAATAGCTAGACTGCTATTTCCATCTCTACAAATGAGAAAACTCAGTACAGAAAGAGGTTAAATGACTTCCCAATCTACTAGGGGGCAGAAATAAAATTCTAATCCATTTTTCTGAATCCAAATCCAATGCTATTATCATGCCCATCTGATAGGTACATTTAAAAGGCTGACAAAACATTCATTCTTTTGAGTAAGTTAACTAAAAATTTTAAGCCTTGTTCTTTATAGCTAACATAAAAGTTGACTTCATCTCAACCCCAACTGAATTGTTTTAAAAATCCCCAATAGATTTAAAGATCCCCAATAGATAGAAGTGAATGAACTGAGGTTTTATTAACACTTAAGACAGGAAAGAATTTGTATGCATGAGATTTCTCTCTGCCCACTTCCCCGCACTGCCTCTCTTCCTGGCCAGGCTGTGGCTTACCTGGTAAAGAAATTCCGCCCATACTTTTGCCAGTGATCTTTAAGAATGTCCTCCACACTCTGTTTGCGGGTGGCTAGGATGGAGAGCCAAGCAAGGACAGCCCAGAGACCATCTTTCTCACGGATGTGGTCAGAACCTGGTGGGGGACAGCAAGCAGCTGTGAGAAGTGTGACTTCCCTAAAATACTTGAGAATAAATTCAGTGGTAAACATGATCCAACCAAAAGTCATAAAATTTTACTGAGAAACCTGAATACACAGAAGGAACCACTTATTGAATAAAGCCACATACTACGGGAAAAAAGTTGATGCTTTCCTAAGTAATTCAGAAGTTTAATGCAAATGCCAATAAAAATGTCAGTGGAATAACTTGGCAGAATGTGATCTATCAATTATGAAGTATGAATTTGAGGGGGGGAAAAACAAAAGAACATGACCATTGTGAATTTTTAATAATTAAAATAATTAATTATTGTTCATGCAACAAAAGAGAGCACCCAGAAAGAGACTCAAACACATATGAGACCTGAATAAATAATAAAGGTGTCACTTCAGTGCTGTAAGAAAGAATGGATTACTTTTTAAGTAGTATTTGTATAACTAGTTAAACAGTTGGGAAAAAATCAGTTTTTTCCCTATAAAATACCATGCCAAAAAGAATTCCAGATGAATTATACATTCAAATATAAAAACTGAAAACCTTTAAATACTAGGATATATGCATATCCTATACACACACACACACACACACATATACAATTGTTTTTAATCTTAGGGATGGCAAACACATATAAATTCAAAATTCATAAAGGAAATAGTCTCTCTAATTATCTACTTAAAAATTAGCATTTCTATCAGCAGAACTACTATGGATAAAATTAAAAGGCCATTGCCCAACTAAAAAATATTTAAACATTTGCAAATAAAGTAGATGTTTAAAACAATATAGAAAAAGCTCTTATATATTAATAAGGAAAAAGCAAAGCCTCAATAGAAATATAGGCCACAAGAATATAAATAGGCAATTCATCAAAAAAAATGAATATAGGTACCTGATTAATATAATATTTATATATATATATATATAATATAGTCTTCATGACCCAGATAATCATGATGATGTGATCACTAATCTAGAGCCAGACATTTTGGAATGTGAAGTCAAGTGGGCCTGAGAAAGCATCTCACGAACAAAGCTAGTGGAGGTGATGGAATTCCAGTTGAGCTCTTTCAAATCCTGAAAGATGATGCTGTGAAAGTGCTGCACTCAATATGCCAGCAAATGTGGACAACTCAGCAGTGGTCACAGGACTAGAAAAGGTCAGTTTTCATTCCAATTCCAAAGAAAGGCAATGCCAAAGAATGCTCAAACTACTGCACAATCGCACTCATCTCACATGCTAGTAAAGTAATGCTCAAAATTCTCCAAGCCAGGCAATGTCAAAGNTGTTGTGGGGTGGGTGGTGGGAGGGGGATTCAGGATTGGGAGCTTGTGTACACCTGTGGTGGATTCATGTCGATGTATGGCAAAGCCAATAGAGCATTGTAAAGTAAAATTAAAAAAATAAATAAATAAATTTTAAAAATGGAGAAGACGAAAGAGTTAATATAAGTTTTTTGTTATTCAGTTACTCAGTTGTGTTGATTCTTTGTGACCCCATGGACTGCAGCACACCAAGCTTCCCTTTCATCATCTCCTGAAGATGAATACCAGCTTGGCAAGGGTGAATTGTTAATAGAAGTGAAAATTCAAATACCCACTTTAGAAGAATATTCAAAATTACCTACTAAATTTCAACATATGCATATCCAAAATTTCACCTTATATGTATTCCCCCCAAAATATACATACACAGATATACATACATATGAACATCCATAGCATAATTATTCACAGCTGTCAAAACTTGAATGACATTTTCATCAAATGTAGAATAAACATGGTATATGCATGAAATAAAATTCGATGCAACAATGAAAATGAACTCATTATTACTACTCACAACCATAAGCCTCATATGAATGACTCACACACATAAAAATAAGTAAAAGAAAGTGGACACTAGGCAATGCCTATGTTGTGATGTCACTTGTTCATGGCTCAAAAAATGGAAAACTAATGCACGATTTTGAACGTCAGCACATTGATTATCTTTGGGGTGGAGGGTGAAGTAATTTGGGAGAACAAATGTTGGTTTCTGAGATCCTATTACTAGTCCAATATTTGACATAGTTTATAGTTATAATCGGGTGTTCACTCTGTGAGTTCTGAGTTATTAGTTGTGATTTCTGCTTTTATTTCTTGTAAGTTATACAGAAATAAAATTTTAAAAAAATATTAAAAGCAAAGTTATCAAATTTTCAGGAAGTGGCCAAACATGAACTATAGTAGGGGCTGACAACAGAAATCTTCATGCACATTCCAGGATTTGAGTTTTCCTAGAAATTGGACATTTTTAGAACAATGTGGGAAAGTTAAAATATATGAAGAACTATGCTGTATGTCAATGTACATGGGATACACTTGATGTCATGGCTTGAAAAGTACCTGTCTTTGACAAACCTATTGTCAGAGAAGAAGATCCATTGTGAAGGATATAAAATCCCGCATGGCCTATAAGAAACTGAGAAGACTCTGTTGATCTTCAGAAGCTTCTTTCATGATTTTGTAAAATCAAATCCGGTACTAAATAGGTGAACCAGATTTTTGTTGATAATAACACTAATATTAACATTTATTGAGTTTTTACTATGTAAAAAAATTTAAGGCAGAATAAATTACAAATTCAAAGTGCCTATCTTGTGAAGCAGCTATTAGTAATGTCTCCATTTTATAGATGAATAAACTGAGGCACAATGGGAGCAAAATGCCACATATTGGTTAATTATGGGGAAGAAAGAAAGAGAAATCATATCTAGTACAGCTAGATTTTTTTGGCAATATTTATTTTGAAAAATTGTATTACATTATGGCTTAATGAAACACAGCATGTCAAATGACCAAAATAAATAAATAAATAAAATAAAAATCTAATTTAATCAACAAAGCAGGCTTTTTTATTTTCACTAATTTCATAGCATTTAGTTTGAAGGACATAATTTTAGGTGGAAATTATAATGTTCTTAATTTGAACATCATATTAACAGCAAAGTACCAAATGTTATATTAAAACTCTATTAAACTAATATTCATATAGTAATAAAATTTATTTGTAAATCATCAAAAAGTAGAGTTATTACTGGCACATTCCTGAAGGCAAAAGTAATGCCACAATTATAGTCAACAAATAGCAACTTAGCAAAAAAAGGAAAAACAAGCTGATACTGTTTGCCCTTTTAAAGTATTTTCTGAATCATCATCTTATTAACATAATTATTTGAGGGAGACAGATTGCTTTATTCTTCCTCTTGCACTAGTGTTGATTCCTGTAATTAATTCTGTAGCTCATCCTCAATGACAATAAATCATTTTTCCTGTGGGTTGGGTATGATTTAATAAACAATTTTGAGGGGAAGGGAGAATGAGATTGGACTCACTCCTTTCATATCTTTCTTTCTTTATATGTAGTATAAAAACTAAATACTCTTAAATATGTAAAGAGAGGAGTAAATCACCTCTGGGAAGAACTGTGCACAAGATAAGGGCCAATTTCAATTCTTATTAATAGCAGATTTTTTCTAAGTACAGCTTGCTTTTGTAATAGATTCTGATTACATACTTTGGGTCAGCACCTCTATGGGCTACTTGGATTTGGGTGCACCTAGGACTCAAGACAGGACTTCTTTGGTGGCTCAGATGGTAAAGAATCCACCTGCAATGTGGAGACCTGGGTTCGACCCCTAGAAGATCCTCTGAAAGAGGGCATGGCAACCCATTCCAGTATTCTTGTCTGCCTGGAGAATCCTCATGGACAGCGGATCCAGGAGGGCTACAGTCCACGGAGTCAGAGTCAGACACTGCTGCTGCTGCTGCTGCTGTTGCTAAGTCGCTTCAGTTGTGTCCGACTCTGTGCAACCCTATAGATAGCAGCCCACCAGGCTCCCCCATCCCTGGGATTCACCAGGCAAGAACACTGAGTGGGTTTCCATTTCCTTCTCCAATGCATGAAAGTGAAAAGTGATAGTGAAGTCACTCAGTGGTATCTGACTAGCAGGGACCCCATGGACTGTAGCCTACCAGGCTTCTCTATCCATGGAATTTTCCAGGCAAGAGTACTGGTGTGGGTTGTCATTGCCTTCTCTACTGAGTGACTAAGTGTGCACCCACGGAAACACACACACACATACACAGGATTCAGGACAGAATAACCTAAGAATTGAGAGAGGCTTAACATAGAGGGCTTCAATTCCAGTCTTTGGACCATTGTCATATAATAATCGTGGGTAAGTTATTTATGTATTAAAAAGCCCTGCATATAATAGCACAGTACATTTCTTTTTCTTTTCCACTTATAAAAAATCAGTAAGCAGAAAACTCAATAAAGTTGGGAGGCCCAGATGGGGGAGCTCTCATGACCTGAAACAATAATAGACCTGGACAAGAAAAGCAAAGATGGCTCTTCTTTCCTGGCAACAATTTAGCCAACAAGTCATGTTTGTTTACTGTAGTCCGCTCAACTTTCTGTACCCTCTATCAAAGCATTTTCGTTCCCTTGCCTTCAAAGACTTGCAAGTAGCTTGCCATGGTGGCAGACTCCAAATTGCAATTCTCTGCAGATCCTAAATAAACCTATCTTTGCTGGAGAAATAATGGGCAATATACTTGTTTTAGGTCCACAGACTATAATTATCATTATTGTGGTTTATTACAATAATGTAGTAATTTCCCCAGTAACCTTATTATATCACAAGACTAATCAGCTGAAGTGTATCACTTGCTATTACAAAGCAACCAGGCTTTATTCTTATATCAAAGAAAATTTATGTTTTTTAATTTTTTTCCATTACCTAATCTGATAGAATTAAGAAAAACAAAATTTGTTATTGTCTTGCTGCTTCTCTTGGCTGATTGGAATGTTTAATTTAGCAGCATCCTTTCTTCCAAGTAGGTTATCATTTATCAGACTTTGTCATTCAGTGGAGAGTGACTCACTGAAGAACTAAGATTTTCAGACTACTTTCAAACTATTTCCTCTAAAGTCAAACATGACTGAAAATAGCATGTCTTTGACTCCAATAGAAGAGCCAAACTTGGGTGCTTTCAATGCCCTTGAAATGACTACTTGAGTGTTTAAAGACCACCCACCTGGAAGTATAACATGCAAAGAGTAAGAAGAAGACTAATTGTGCACTTAAACCACCATGTGGTGGTTAATATATTTCTTTAAGGGAGCACAAAAAGCTGCAATTGAAAATTATTTCTGACTTACAAGAATGACAATAACTTGCCTAAAACTCAAACATAGTTTGCAGTAAAAATGTGTTTGATAGAAATACAGCAGGGAGAGGAAAACAACTCTGCTGTTTTGCCCCCTCAAGCAAAACAAACAACAAAAAAATTCAATTTGCTTTTATGCTAATTAAGGAAAGACATCAGCAATCAAGCAGTGCTGTTTTTATTTTGTATTTGTATCTGCAAGGAAAAAAAAAACAGATAAATAATACAGCTTCATTCTATCTCAACATATTTTGCATCATGTTTACAAAATGACTGATGAAACCAGATGTCATTATGCCATAATATCCTCGAATAGTTCACATTATATAAATACATATGTGTATATGTTTCTGTGGTTCTTTTTTCAAGTAAAATAACTCTACTTCCTACAAAAACAAGGTGCAATTTCAGTATAGAAACAAGTGGTGTACATACTTTACGTGCAATTTTCCATGTTATATTTGCAGGCAGTAATGTGATAATATATGCTCGCCCATTTATTTTTCTTTTATCATCTTGCCTAAAACACTAAAGAAGTTAGTATATATTTGTTTTAATATCCATGGTGCTTAAACAGCTTCAAGTTATTGATGATTTTTAATTTTTGTTTTCAAGGAAAAATTGAATTATACGCAACAATGTGATTAAAGTTTGGATTGAACACTGTCTACATGTTTCACTTATCATTTTACTAACTATAGAATTCTGAGTAGAAACAAAAATGAAATTTCATAGATGAGAATTAGCATAAAATTGCAGGTCTGTATGAAGAAAGTCTTTGGAGAAGGGAATGGCAAACCGCTTCAGTATTCTTGCCTTGAGAACCCCATGAACAGTATGAAAAGCAAAAAGATAGGACACCGAAAGATGAATCCCCATGTTGGTAGGTGCCCAATATGCTACTGGAGAAGAGTGGAGAAATAACTCCAGAAAGAAAGAAAAGACTTAGCCAAAGAAAAACAACACCCAGTTGTGGATGTGACTCTTGATGGAAGCAAAGTCTGATGCCATAAAGAGCAATATTGCATAGGAACCTGGAATGTTAAATCCATGAATCAGGGCAAATTGGAAGTGGTCAAACAAGAGATGACAAGAGTGAATGTCAACATTTTAGGAATCAGTGAACTAAAATGGACTAGAATGGGTGAATTTAACTCAGATGTCCATTATATCTACTACTGTGGTCAAGAATCTCTTGGAAGGAATGGAGTAGCCATTATAGTCAACAAGAGAGTCTGAAATGTAGTACTTAGATACAATCTTAAAAACAACAGAACGATCTCTGTTCATTTCCAAGGCAAACCATTCAATGTCACAGTAATACAAGTCTATGCCCCAACAAGTAATGTTGAAGAAGCTGAAGTTGAGCAGTTCTATGAAGGTCTATAAGACCTTGTAAAATTAACACCCCAAAAAGATGTCCTTTTCATCATGGAGAGCAAAAGTAAGAAGTCAAGTAATACCTGGAATAAGTGGCAAATTTGGCCTTGGGGTACAGAATGAAGCAGGGCAAAGGCTAATAGAGTTTTGCCAAGAGAATGCACTGGTCATATCAAACACCTTCTTCCAACAACACAAGAAAAGACTACATATGGACATCACCAGAAGGTCAGCACTAAAATCAGATTGGTTATATCCTTTGCAGCCAAAGATGGACAAGCTCGATACAGTCAGCAAAAACAAAACCGGGAGCTGACTATGGCTCAGATCTTGAACGCTTTATTGCCAAATTCAGACTTAAATTGAAGAAAGCAGGGAAAACCACTAGACCACTCAGGTACAGCCTAAATCAAATCCTTTATGATATACAGTGAAAGTGACAAATAGATTTAAGAGATTAGATTTGATAGACAGAGTACCTGAAGAAATATGGAAGGTTTATGACATTGTACAGGAGGCAGTAATCAAGACAATCCCTAAGAAAAACAAATGCGAAAAAACAAAATGGCTGTCTTAAGAGGCCTTACAAATAGCTGTGAAAAGAAGAGAAGTGAAAGGCAATGCATAAAAGGAAAGATGTATCCATCTCAATGCAGAATTCCAAAGAATAGCAAGGAGAGATAATAAAGCCTTCCTCTGGAATCAATGAAAAGAAATAGAGGAAAACAATAGAATGGGAAAGACTAGATCTCACTTCAAGAAAATTAGAGATACCAAGGGAATATTTCATGAAAAGATGGGAACCCTAAATGACAGAAATGGCATGGACCTAAGAGAAGCAGAAGGTATAAAGAAGAGGTGTTGAGAATACACAGAAGAACTATAAAAAAAGATCTTCACAACCTGGATAATCACAATGGTGCGATCACTTACCTAGAGCCAGACATCCTGAGTTCGAAGTCAAGTGGGCTGTAGAAAGCATCTCTAGGAACAAAGCTAGAGGACATGATGGAATTCCAGTTAAGCTATTTCAAATCCTAAAAGATGATGTAAAAGTGTTGCACGCCAGAAAATTTGGAAAACAGCAGTAGCCACAGGAATGGAAAAGGTCAGTTTTCATTCCAATCCCAAAGAAAGGCATAGCCAAAGAATGTTCAAACTACCAAAATTGCACTCATTTTGAATGCTAGCAAAGTAATGCTCAAAATCCTTCAAGTTACCCTTCAACAGTTTGTGAACTGAGAACTTTCAGATGTTCAAGCTGGATTTAGAAAAGACATAAGGAACCAGAGATCAAATTAACAACATCTGTCGGATCATAGAGAAAGCAAGGGAATTCCAGAAAACATTTGCTTCTGCTGCATTGACTATACCAAAGCCTTTGACTGTGTGGATCACAAACTGTGAAAAATTCTTAAAGAGATGGGAATACCAGACCACCTCACCTGCCTCCTGAGACATAGTATGCAGGTCAAGAAGTAACAGTCAGAACTGGACATGGAACAACAGACTGGTTCCAAATCAGGAGAGGAACATGTGAAGGATGTGTATTGTCACTCTGCTTATTTATCTTATATGCAGAGCACATCATGAGAAATGCTGGGCTGGATGAACCACAAGCTGGAGTCAAGATTCCTGGAGAAAATATCAATAACATCATATATGCAGATGACACCACCCTTATGGCAGAAAAAGAAGAAGAACTAAAGAGCCTTTTGATCAAAGTGAAAGAGGAGAGTGTAAAAGTTGGCTCAAAACTCAACTTTCAAAAAACTAAGATCATGGAATCTGGTCTGATCACTTCATGGCAAATAGATGGGGAAACAATGGAAACAATGAGAGACTTTATTTTTTAGAGCTCCAAAATCACTGCAGATGGTGACTGCAGCAATAAAATTAAAAGATACTTACTCCTTGGAAGAAAATCTATGACCAACCTAGACAGCATATTAAAAAGCAGAGACATTACTTTGCCAACAAAGGTCAATTTGTCAAAGCTATGGTTTTTCCAGTGATCATGTATGGATGTGAGAATTGGACTATAAAGAAAGCTGAATGCCAAGGAATTGATGCTTTTTGACTGTGGGGCTGGAGAAAACTCTTGAGAGTCCCTTGGACTGCAAGAAGATCCAATCAGTCTACCCTAAAGGAAATCAGTCCTGAACATTCATTGGATGGACTGATGCTGAAGCTGAAACTTCGGTACTTGGGCCAACTGATTTGAAAAGCTGTCTCATTGAAAAGACCCTGATATTGGGAATGATTGATGGTGGGAAGAGAAGGGGACAACAGAGGTTGAGATGGTTGGATGGCATCACCGACTCAATGGACATGAGTTTGAGTAACCTCTTGGAGTTGGTGATGGACAGGGAAGCCTGGTGTGCTGCAGTCCATGGGGTCGCAAAGAGTCAGACACAACTGAGTGACTGAACTGAACTGAATGAAGAAAATTCAGAATGATTCTCAGTGACTATTTAGACCTTGAGTTAGTATGTACTGATTCAGAATATTTTGAACAATTTAAGTGTACTTTTCTTACATACTGTAGCTTCGAATGTATTTCTTTTCAATTCATCTCAGACTAGGGTTTGTCAATTTTATTAAGTCTCAGTAAAATCCAACGTTGTCTTTTATACAAGTTTAAAGTTTTTTGTTGATTTACTTTTAAATGATTGAGAGAAAACAGCGTAGAGAACATAGCTGGAAAAAAAACAAAACTCTAAAAAACATTTCCTACTCTAGCAATGATCCCTTTTCCATAGTATTTTTTCACATGTACTTTTAAAAATCATGACTGTTTAATCACAGTACATATGAGCAGAATATGATATGGGTGATATTACCATTCATACTTTTTTTTCAGCATTGACAAAGATGTCTAATGCATCTGATGCAACTCTAGGAATTTCTTAAAGTGTCTTTATAAGATAAAATTCAGATATACTGCTGCTTTCCTTCTCTCAGACATCTGAGATATATACAAGTATAAAATGAAGAGCTGGAAGTCTTTAATTAATAAAACAGCAAAATAAAACTTTTGAAATACGATGCATTAACAGGCAGTTTCTTTTAATTACTTTCTCACAAGGTTCTTTGAAATAGAGTTTCTCTCTTGGACTGATCTGGGCAAAGATCACCATTTAATGGCATAAAAATGTTTAATTTATTTTCATATTTACTTGTGATCTTTATGCTAATATTTCAATAAAGATATTTCAATAAAGATCTTCCTTAGCTCCTCATAAATTTATCCTTTTCCCCCTGTCTTTATTGATACACCTCTTACAATAAGCTTTTATAATATAATTTAATCCTCAAAAAGTGTTGCTGTTGCTGTTCAGTCAGTAAATCATGTCTGAATTTTTACAACTTCATGAACTGGAGCACGCCAGGCTTCCCTGTCCTTCACTCTCTCCCAAATTTTATTCAAACACATGTCAATTGAGTCTGTGATGCCATCCAACCATCTCATCCTCTATTATCCATTTCTTCTCTTGCCCTCAATCTTTCCCAGCATCAGGGTCTTTTCCAATGTGTCAGCTCTTCCAATCAGGTGGCCATAGTTTTGGAGCTTCAGCTTCAGCATCAGTTCTTTCAATGAGTATTCACGGTTGACTTCCCTTAGAATTGATTGGTTTTATCTCCTTGCAGTCCAAGATACTCTCAAAAGTCTTCTCCAACACCTCTTTTTGAAAGCATTGATTCTTCAGTGTTCAGCCTTCTTTATAGTCCAACTCTCATATCTGTACATGACTACTGGAAAAACTATAGCTTTGACTACATGGACATTTCTTGGCAAAGTGATGTATCTACTTTTAAATACACTGTCTAGGATTGTCATAGCTATTATGCCAAGGAGCAAGCATCTTTCCATTTTGTGGCTGCAGTCCCCATTCACAGTGATTTTGGAGCCCAAAGAAATAAAATCTGTCACTGTTTCCAATTTTTCCTCATCTATTTGCCATGAAGTGATGGGACCAGATGTCATGACCTTACTTTACTGAATGTTGAGTTTTAAACCAGCTTTTTACTCTCCTCTTTCACACTCATCAGAAGTCTCTTTAGTTCCTCTTCTTTTTCTGCCAGAGTGGTATCATCTGCATATTTGAGGTTGCATATATTTCTCCTCGCAATCTTGATTCTAGCTTGTGCTTCATCCAGTCCAGTATTTCTCATGATATACTCTGCATGAAATTTAAATAAGCAGTGTGAAAATATACAGTTTTGACGTACTTCTTTCTTAATTTGGAACCAGTCTGTTGTTCCATGTCCAGTTCTAGCTGTTACTTCTTCACCTGCATACAGATTTCTCAAAAGACAGGTATGGTGGTCTGGTACTCCCATCTCTTTAAGTCTTTTCCACAGTTTATTGTGATCCACAGAATCAAAGGCTTTAGTGTAGTCAATGAAGAAGAAGGAGATGTTTTCTGGAATTCCCTTGCTTTTTTAATGATTCAACAGATGCTGGCAATTTGATTTCTCGTTTCTCTGCCTTTTCTTTTTATATATATATATTTTTTAATTTTTATTATTTTTTTAACATCAAAATCATTTATATGGAAATTAGAACTATTTAAAGTATTTGTACAAATTTGCAAATAACAAAATACACGAGTTCCCAATCCTGAATCCCCTTCCCACCTCCCATCCCACAACGTCTCTCTGGTGCATGGGGATGATCCTCTGTCTTTTCTAAATCCACCTTCAACATCTGGAAGTTCTCACTTCATATACTGTTGAAGTCTGTCTTGAAGGATTTTGAGCATGGCCTTGCTAGCGTGTGAAATGAACACAAATGTATGGTAGTTTGAACATTCTGTGGCACTGCCTTTCTTTGAGATTGGAATGAAAACTGGCTTCTTTTCCAGTCCTGTGGCCACTGTTGAGTTTTCCAAATTTGCCCATATATTGAGTGCAATGCTTTAACAACATCATCTTTTAGGATTTGCAGTAACTCAGCTGGAATTCCATCACCTCCACTAGCTTTATTCATAGTAATACTTCATAAGGCCCACCTCACACTCCAGGATGTCTGACTTTAGGTGAGTGACCACACCATCCACTGTGGTTATCCAGATCATTATTGTGTGGATCACAATAAACTGTGGAAAATTCTGAAAGAGATAGGAATACCAGACCACCTGACCTGCCTATTGAGAAATCTGTATGCAGGTCAGGAAGCAACAGTTAGAACTTGACATCAAACAACATACTTGTTCCAAATAGGTAAAGGAGTACGTCAAGGCTGCATATTGTCACCCTGCTTATTTAACTTATATGCAGAATACATCATGAGAAATGCTGGGCTGGAAGAAGCACAAGCTGGAATCAAGATTGTTGGGAGAAATATCAATAACCTCAGGTATGCAGATGACACCAACCTTATGGCAGAAAGTGAAGAGGAGCTAAAAAGCCTCTTGTTGAAAGTGAAAGAAGAGAGTGAAGAAGTTGGCTTAAAGCTCAACATTCAGAAAACAAAGATCATGGCTTCTGGTCCCATCACTTCATGGGAAATAGATGGGGAAACAGTGGAAACAGTGTCAGACTTTGTTTTTTTGGGCTCCAAAATCACTGTAGATGGTTATTTCAGCCATGAAATTAAAAGACACTCGTTGGAAGAAAAGTTGTGACCAACCTAGACAGTATATTCAAAAGCAGAGACATTGCTTTGCCAACAAAGGTCCGTCTAGTCAAGGCTATGGTTTTTCCTGTGGTCATGTATGGATGTGAGAGTTGGACTGTGAAGAAGGCTGAGCACCAAAGAATTGATGCTTTTGAACTGTGGTATTGGAGAAGACGCTTGAGAGTCCCTTGGACTTCAAGGAGATCCAACCAGTCCATTCTGAAGGAGATCAACCCTGGGATTTCTTTGGAAGGAATGATGCTGAAGCTGAAACTCCAGTACTTTGGCCTCCTCTTGTGAAGAGTTGGCTTGTTGGAAAAGACTCTGATGCTGGGAGGGATTGGGGGCAGGAGGAAAAGGGGATGACAGAGGATGAGATGGCTGGATGGCATCACCGACTCGATGGATGTGAGTTTGATTGAACTCCAGGAGATGGTGATAGACAGGGAGGTCTGGCGTGCTGCGATTCATGGGGTCACAAAGTGTCAGACACAACTGAGCAACTGAACTGAACTGAAGACCTTTTTGTGTGTAGTTCTTCTGTATATCCTTGCCATCTCTTAATCTATTCTGTTTCCATTAGGTTCTTGCCATTTCTGTCCTTTAGTGTACCCATTTTTACATGCAATATTCTCTTGTTGTCTCCAATTTTCTTCAAGAGATCTCTAGTCTTTCCCAGCCTATAAGTGGTAGCCATTCAATTTATGATATTTTTACTCGAACTCTATACATTGTGATATTTCCAAAACTTAGGCTGATAGTGCAATCATTGTCTCAATCTCAGTTCAGTTCAGTCACTCTGTGGTGTCCGACTCTTTGCAGCCTCATGAATCACAGCACGCCAGGCCTCCCTGTCCATCACCAACTCCCGAAGTTCACTCAGGTTCACATCCATCGAGTCAGTGATTCCATCCAGCCATTTCATCCTCTGTCGTCCCCCTCATCTCCTGCTCCCAATCCCTCCCAGCACCAGAGTCTTTTCTAACGAGTCAATTCTTTGCATGATGTGGCCAAAATACTGGAGTTTCAGCTTCAGCATCATTCCTTCCAAAGAAATCCCAGNTTTCATCCTCTGTCGTCCCCCTCATCTCCTGCTCCCAATCCCTCCCAGCACCAGAGTCTTTTCTAACGAGTCAATTCTTTGCATGATGTGGCCAAAATACTGGAGTTTCAGCTTCAGCATCATTCCTTCCAAAGAAATCCCAGGGCTGATCTCCTTCAGAATGGACTGGTTGGATCTCCTTGCAGTCCGAGGGACTCTCAAGTCCAACACTACAGTTCAAAAGCATCAATTCTTCGGTACTCAGCCTTCTTCACAGTCCAACTCTCACATCCATACATGACTACTGGAAAAACCACAGCCTTGACTAGACAGACCTTAGTCGGCAAAGTAATGTCTCTGCTTTTGAATATGCTATCTAGGTTGGTCACAACTTTTCTTGCAAGGAGTAAGCATCTTTTAATTTCATGGCTTCAGTCACCATCTACAGTGATTTTGGAGCCCCCCCAAAAAAGTCTGACACTGTTTCTACTGTTTCTCCATCTATTTCCCAAGAAGTGATGGGACTGAATGCCATGATCTTCGTTTTCTGAATGTTGAGCTTTAAGCCAACTTTTTCACTCTCCTCTTTCACTTTCATCAAGAGGCTTTTTAGTTCCTCTTCACTTTCTCAGAATATGATAATTAATCCTGCTTCTGCTAGATCCCAACCCCTTTATGAACCTTAACCATTTCTGCATTGGGAACAAGGAACCAAGCAACTCTGGCTAAGATTCTTGTGTTTCATCTCTAGTGTTTGTTCACAAGGTGGAGACATCTGGTTTGCTTACCACTACTTGGTAGTTCTGCTAGACTGAGGAGGTTTATGATAATCTCTCTCTGTGTGATTAAGCAAGCAGTCATATTGAGGGAGTACAAAGTAGATCATCATGGTTTCAGATGTAGGCCACTTCCTGCAATCCAATTTTGCATAATAAATATAACATTTTGAAATTATTTCATTGTCTATTTCTCTTTTAGTTCTAAAAATTAGTCATAAATGTAACACTCCATTCAATCCCTATTACATGCAATTACTAAAAATAATTAAAAAAATATAATAAATGGTGCTGGTGTAGTGACATCACATTTATACCTAATAATAGTCCACTGCTATGCTGATAATGCTAGAAATTTTAAGGTTAATTATTCCTAGTTTTCTACCTTATTCATTAATTTGTGATTTGTCTCATTCTAAAAAACTTGAAGTAAAACTGTTGCATAATAAATATAATGGAGTATATCCTCTAAAAATTGTGAATTAGCATGTTATACAACTGAAATTTGTATAATATTGTAAATCAAATACACTTCAATAAAATTTTAAAAAATAGATGCACACGGTAAAAAAAATACACTATTTAAAAATAATGACAATTTAAAAATAAATAAAAAAAGAGACTTCCCTGGTGATACATTGGTTGAGACTTCACTTTCCAAAGCAGTGGGTGTGGGTTCAATCCACAATCAGGGAAAGGAGATATAACATGCCTCATGGTAAAACAAATATATATATATATTAAAAAAAAAAATATATATATATATATATATATATATTTAAGCAACAGAAGCAGTATAGTAACCAATTCAATGGATACTTTTAAAATGGTCCACATCATGCACACACACACACACACACATATATATACATATATATATATGAAAGTGAAAAGAAAGTATTACTTGCTCAGTTGTTTCTGACTCTTTGGGACCCCATGGGCTGCAGCCCTCTAAGGGTCCTCTGTCCATGGAATTCTCCAGGCAAGAATACTTGAGTGGATAGCCATTCCCTTCTGCTGGGGATCTTCCCAGCACAGATATCAAACCCATGTCTCCTGCACTATAGGCAGATTTTATACTGTCTGAGCCACGATATATAAATAAATTAAAAAACATTCATTTTGAGATTTGACAGAAAACAACAAAATTCTGAAAAGCAAATATCCTTCAAATAAAAAATAAATTATAAAATGTAAACACCTTATTAAAAACATATGTTCATATATATAGACATATATACAAATAAGCACAAAACACACAAAATTATCTTGGTATATTATTATTTTGTTAGATAATCTGAAACAATGACATAAAGTGATATTTATGAATTGGTGGTATTTTATTTCCAAATTTTTATGACTTACCATCACCAACTTTACAAAAAATACAGTCTACAGAGAAAGTCTTTTAAAATAGTGTAATAAATTCAACTATAAAACACATTATACAGTAAAATAAGATTGTGAAACAGAAGATCAATCTATCCTCTTTAGTACAGAATTATTGCATTAATTTTTTATTGCTGTTGTAAAAATTACCATAAATGCAGTGGCTTAAAACCACACAAATTCATTATTTTACAGTGCTAGAGGTCAGAAGTCCAAAAATGGGTTTCACTAGGCTCAAGTCAAACTGCAGGCAGCACTGTTTTCTTTCTGGTGGTTCTTGGGGATAATCCATTCCTTTGCCTCTTCCATTGACAGAAGCCACCTGAAAACTTTGGTGACCGCCTTCTCCCTCCATCTTCAAAGTCAACTATGATCAGTTAAGTTCATCATACATCATATTTTTCTGACATTAACTTTCTTTTACTTATAAGGAACGACATGATTACTCAACTAGAGTAGGACAATTTTCCATCAGAAAATCTTTATCACATCTGTGTTGTCTTTTAGCCATGTATCAATACAACGCAAAAATCCAAGGTTCTGAGGATTAGGACATGGACAGCTTAGTGGGGGAGCACAGTGCTCTGCCATGGAACTGTAACAGAATTCATAGGTGTCAGCTAAAGTTACACATGCTTTGCTGCTGCTGCTGCTAAGTCGCTTCAGTCGTGTCCGACTTTGTGCAGCCCCATAGATGGCAGCCCACCAGGCTCCGCTCTCCCTGGGATTCTCCAGGCAAGAACACTGGAGTGGGTTGCTATTTCCTTCTCCAATGCATGAAAATGAAAGTGAAGTCGCACAGTCGTGTCTGACTCAGCGACCCCATGGACTGCACCCCACCAGGCTCCTCCATCCATGCGATTTTCCAGGCAAAAGTACTGGAGTGGGTGCCATTCCCTTCTCCACAAGTCACTACAATTTTTTTTTTTTCTACACACTAAGATTTGTTTTATTTTGATGGTTTGATTAATATATTTCCTCTTTTATTTTATTCACTGGCAATATATTACCTACCTGAAAACTTATGATGAATGTATATCATTCAAATGACAACACATCTTAATGAATAAAATGAAGTTAAATACACTACTATATGCAAAGTCATTGACAAATTTAGTTATTGAGTGATTTTAGATCCAATACAAAATTACTTAATATGCACTCCACTAAGAGTAAATGGCTGATGTTCAGTTCAATTCAGTCTCTCAGTCATGTCTGACTCTTTGCTACCCCATCAACCGCAGCACGCCAGGCCTCCCTGTCTATCACTAACTGCCGGAGTCCAACTAAACCCATATCCATTTAGTTGGTGATGCCATTCAACCATCTCATCCTCTCATCCCCTTCTCCTCCTGCCCTCAATCTTTCCCAGCATCAGGGTCTTTTCCAATGAGTCAGTTCTTCTCATCAGGTGGCCAAAGTATTACAGTTTTAGCTTCAGCATCAGTTCTACCAATGAACACCCAAGACTGATCTCCTTTAGGATGGACTGGTTGGATCCTTGCAGTCCAAGGGACTCTCAAGAGTCTTCTCCAACACCACAGTTCAAAAGCATCAATTCTTCATCACTCAGCTTTCTTTATAGCTCAACTCTCATATCCATACATGACCACTGGGAAAACCATAGCCTTGACTAGACGGACCTTTGTTGACAAAGTAATGTCTCTGCTTTTGAATATGCTGTCTAGGTTGGTCATAACTTTCCTTCCAAGGAGTAAGTGTATTTTAATTTCATGGCTGTAATCATCATCTGCAGTGATTTTTGTGCCCCATTAATAAAATATGGCATAAGTGATACTCTGTATCTTCTGAGATTATGCCACCAAAGCCCAAGTAGCTTCTGACCCATTGTCCTAGACTGCTCCCCCTCAGGGATGTTTTCAGTTCGTTCTCTCTTGGAATATAGTCATCTAGTTACAGACCAAACCTCTTGACTAGGCCACAGGATATGTGTCAGTGGAATATAAACACAGATGAGCTAAACCCAGGAAACTGACAGATGAGTGAGAGAAGCAAGATGAACATGGATTCACTAGCTCCAACACCTCCTGCCCTACATGTTTCTCTCTTCCCATTTGAAGTCCCAGATATCATGGAATCCAGGTTGGCCCACCCCCATTCTGTCCATTTTGAATCCCTGTCTGAGTTTGTGAACACATTAAAATGATTCCTGTTGTATGCCAACAAGTTTTCAGGATGTTTAGCATGCAGTGATAAATAACTAAAAAGACATATATTTTGAGAAAATATTAGAGACATTTTAAAAATTTATTTATTGGATAATTGCTTTACAAAAGTACTTTGGTTTCTGCCAAGCATCAACATAAATCAGCTTTGAAATCAACTATAGGCATACATATATCCCCTTCGTCTTGAACCTTCCTCCTACCTCCCACCTTACTGCACCCTCCTAGGGTGTCACCAAGCACTGGCTGTCTATTTTATATATGGTAATATATATGTTTCAGTGCTACTCTCTTACAGTCTTCCCACCCTCTCCTTTTCCCATTGTGTCCACAAGTCTGTTGCGTCTGCATCTCCATTGCTGTCCTGCAAATAGGTTCATCAGTACCATCTTTCTAGATTCCATATGAAGTGAAGTGAAGTCGCTCAGTCATGTCTGACTCTTTATGACCCCGTGGACTGTAGCCCACCAGGCTCTTCCATCTATGGGGTTCTCCAGGCAAGAATACTGGAGTGGGTTGCCATTTCCTTCTCCAGGGGATCTTCCCAACCCAGGGATCGAATCCAGTTCTCCCACATTGCAGGCAGACGCTTTAACCTCTGAGCCACCAGGGAATATATATGCATTAATTTCTCTTTCTGAGACATCTTTACAAGAGTGTGGTTTTAAATATTGGCCTTTGAAATTTTGGGATTTTTTTTTTTTTAAAAACGTAAAGTGATGAACAAGATAAATATAATTGTCTTAATCTCTCCTTTACTGCTCAGTACATTTGTGCTTTCAGTGAGCAATTTAAACATTTTAAATAAACATGGTGTTTTTATGCATTTCTGTATTCCTATTATCTCACATATTAATATATAAATAATGGTTCCTAAAAAAAAAAAAGCTATTTTATAGCTTTAGTTGAAGATACTTACATATAAACTGGTGATGATACTTTACCAATAGGGATTTATGCCAGTCAAGTAATTAACTGGACATGCAGTCATGAGTGCTAAGTTGCTTCAGTCCTGTCTGATTCTTTGCAAACCTATGGACAGTAGACCATGACACTCCTGTGTCCATGGGATTCTCCAGGCAAGAATACTGGAATNCTTTACCAATAGGGATTTATGCCAGTCAAGTAATTAACTGGACATGCAGTCATGAGTGCTAAGTTGCTTCAGTCCTGTCTGATTCTTTGCAAACCTATGGACAGTAGACCATGACACTCCTGTGTCCATGGGATTCTCCAGGCAAGAATACTGGAATAGGTTGCCATGCCTTCCTCCAGGGGATCTTTCCGACCCGGGGATAGAACCATCATCTCCTGCCTTGCAGCCAGATTCTTTGCCACCAGGTAAGCCCTTAACTGGACATAGTCTTACTTTAAATAAATAGTAAAACATGTTTTAGGGCTTCCTGGTGAAATACATGTTTTTAAAAAAACAAGTAAAATAAACACATAAGAATTCTATACCCCAATGCTAACCTCTAAATATATATAGGACTTCTCCTAAGTAGAATTCTGAAAATGACTAGAAACACATACATGCATATGCTAGTTCATTCTCCACTAAGTGAAGAGACAGACTATCCCAAGAGCGACTCTCTGATAATTTGCCCCTTGTTTTACATTAAGCTGTCTGGTTGAAAGAAATCAGAAATGGCCTGGGTTAAATAATAAGATGTATGGGTCACTAGTTACACACAAAAGAATCCACAGTTTTGGGGTGAGTCTAAAATATACACTATTTAAGAATTCTGATGAAGACCTGTGTGTGTGTGTGTGTGTGTGTGTGTGTGTACGCGCGTGTGCGCACATATGGTCTTCTGCAGACTCTGCCTAAGAGAAGCCCAAAATGTATTTTATCTTCACCCAGACACTGTGGATCGCATTTGAAATTGTGGCCAGTGACCTGGATATCTCACCATTTAACCCAGGCAGCTTCTGTTGGCCTTCGACAGGACAGCTTAGGATAACAAAAAGAGTAAATGAATTCCAGGGTCACACTTAGGATAGGTCAGCTCTCCATCTTCGTGGCAGTGAAATGATTACTTGCTCAGTCAATGAAGAGTAGCTGATTAAGACCAAGTATCAAGGAGAGTTTTCAGACGCTTTCTAGTTGGAAAAATGAAAATCTATATTGGGACCTCTGGGACATGAAGAAAGAACAAAATTGCTTTGAGCCACTGTGGTGGTTGATAAATGGCACACTAAGAAAAAACATTATAGTCTCTTTACCTACCTGCCCAAGTCCAGCTAAACTCAAAGGAAATATGTACCTCTCTGGTATGCAGTTAAGTACATAATTTATTTCTTCTCCCCAGTACAAAAACTACTGTGTTCATAATTCATTGCACACATTCAAAGGAATAAAATAATCTGACTTAACAATGTTGGCTATAGATAACTTTTTAAAGAAGTTACATGTCAAACAAAAATGTAACTTATGAAGAAAATGTTAATAAAATTAATTTTTACAAGGCAAGTTACATATAAAATAAATATCCTTCAGATTACAAATAGAGGAATGCTTTATCTTTTCAGGCTTTTCAGAGGCATAAAAATCAAAGAAATTTGTGGGCAGAAAAGTACACAAGATTATACTCAACCTAGGGTTTTTTAATATTGCAATTAGTCATTTAATGCAATAGGTCAAAGAAGTCTAAGTCAGAAACAGTAAAATTGATCTAAATATTAGACCAACTTAGATTTTCTTTCAAGAGCTATTTCACCTTTAAAGAGTCAATAAGTCTCTTTGATTATTGCTTATAGTCTAAAATCTTAGCAAAAAGCTAGTATTAATATAAAATAGCAGTTAAGATTGTTTACTGCATATAAGCTTAAAAAACAGAAGTGATAGAAGAATATGATGTGATTTTTCTATTGATTATTCCCATTACCTAATTTGTAAAAGAAATATATGGATTAAACAATTTATGATTTAACACTGTTACTAAAGCTGACAATTTTTAACACAAAATATATTAACTATTTCACAAAATTTTCTATAACATTTTATTTGTTTAAACTATAAAACATAATTNATATGGATTAAACAATTTATGATTTAACACTGTTACTAAAGCTGACAATTTTTAACACAAAATATATTAACTATTTCACAAAATTTTCTATAACATTTTATTTGTTTAAACTATAAAACATAATTCATAATTAGTGATAAAATCCATTCAGAAAAATAATATTATTCCTCTAATTTTTTTTTCAAAATTAGAAGAAATGCTTTGAGAAAACAAAATTTATACTTAATACCAAATTTCTCCCAAAAGATTTTTGATTAAAAAAGAGAGGTATCTTTATACATATGAAAAGAAAATGATGTAAAGTCACAGATAATGTTTGATTTTTTTCTTAAGTAATATGCCAAATTCTGAAGTAGTAATTAATTTATATTCATATAATTAAAACATGTCTGTTAATTTGCATACTTGACTGCTTATATAATCATCTTAACTCAATTTATTGCATTTCATTTTAAATTTTGTGATAATAAAAGTGAGCTTCAGAGAGATTGTTACTTATCTGCCTATGTACATTCCTGTCTTGTACAATTAATTGAACAGTTACTTAAACATTATCCTTTTGACTCATAGGTTAATTTTTTTTTCACGCACCACTTACCTTTAATTAATATCCTTAGTTGTAACCACTAAATAAAGTTATAAAAGGTCTTCACTGAAGGTAAAATAGTCTTATACACACTCATTTAGAAAATAATTTTATTTATTTTTGGCTGTGCTGGATCTTTGTTGCTGCACAGGATTTTCCCTAGATGTGGTGAGTGGAGGCTACTCTAAAGCTCACAAGTTGTGGTGCCTGGGTTTAGTTGCTCTGTGGTTTGTGGGATCTTCCTAGATCAAACCAGTGTCTCCTGTGTTGGCAGGCAGATTCTTCACAATCACCCTCCAGGGAAGCCATTTTTAGACATTCTTAAATGCCATATAGCTTCCCCTGGCTTAAGCTGCAGTCAATATTTTAGATAGTCCTTGCCCTAGCTGACATTTATATTCTCTTCTCTTGTTCATCATGCCCTTGGCTCCCCATGCTCCTCATTAATACTAAGCTAAGATAGGTGAGGATGCAGGTCAGGAAGCAACAGTTAGAACTGGACATCAAACAACAGACTGGTTCCAAACAGGAAAAGGAGTAAATCAAGGCAGTATATTGTCACCCTGCTTATTTAACTTCTATGCAGAGTACATCATGAGAAACGCTGGGCTGGAAGAAGCACAAGCTGAAATCAAGATTTTGAGGAGAAATATCAATATCCTCAGATATGCAGATGACACCACCCTTATGGCAGAAAGTGAAGAGGAACTAAAAAGCCTCTTTATGAAAGTGAAAGAGGAGAGTGAAAAAGTTGGCTTCAAGCTCAACATTCAGAAAACGAAGATCATGGCATCTGGTCCCATCACTTCATGTGAAATAGATGGGGAAACAGTGGGAACAGTGTCAGACTTTATTTTTTGGGACTCCAAAAATCACTGCAGATGGTGAATGCAGCCATGAAATTAAAAGACGCTTACTCCTTGGAAGAAAAGTTATGACCAACCTAGATAGCATATTCAAAAGCAGAGACATTACTTTGCCAACAAAGGTCCGTCTAGTCAAGGCTGTGGTTTTTCCAGTGGTCATGTATGGATGTGAGAGTTGAACTGTAAACAAAGCTGAGCGTCGAAGAATTGATGCTTTTTGAACTGTGGTGTTGGAGAAGGCTCTTGAGAGTCTCTTGGACTGCAAGGAGATCCAACCAGTCCATTCTGAAGGAGATCAGCCCTGGGATTTCTTGGGAGGGAATGATGCTGAAACTGAAACTCCAGTACTCTGGCCACCTCATGCAAAGAGTTGACTCATTGGGAAAGACTCTGATTCTGGGAGGGATTGGGGGTAGGAGGAGAAGGGGATGACAGAGGATGAGATAGCTGGATGGCATCACCGATTCTATGGACATAAGTCTGAGTGAACTTCGGGAGTTGGTGATGGACAGGGAAGCCTGGCGTGCTGTGATTCATGGGGTCACAAAGAGTCAATACGACTGAGCAACTGAACTGAGGACAGGTGTGAGGACTTAATTACTTTCTAAGATGGTTTTACTCATGTTTACCTTCAAATAACTTAAAAATGGTACAAAGTAAATAACATAATGTACGATTCAAGTGTAAGACTATGGCTTTTCTCAAAGTTTAGTAATCTTGATATCCTCCATGAAGAGAGACGTCTCCCAGATATAGGAACACAGACTTGTGCTTTCTTACATATTTTATTCACAAGTACCTTACAGCCATTAAGTGCCTAGTCTACCAGGCACAGCATTTGTTCTGCTGCTTACTGTCCTTTGAAATACCCCATATGCTCACTGTCTTTTGAAATACCACAGATAAAGAGAGTTGAAGCCATACATCTGGAGCCTAGAGAGAAGTTTAGGTCATCAAAGTGAAATCTATAAGCTTGAGAAGTTTATTTTTGTAGATATTTGGGAGTAGGCAAAAATAACATAACTTAAGGAATAAAACACATACACAGTGATAGAAAATATAGGAAGAAATCTTTTGAATCTCAGCCTTCGTTGGACAATAGAAGACAGTTCAAAGAGACAGCCTCAGGTACAAAGAGGATTGAAAGAGTGTCCTGTCAAAAAAAAAAAAAAAAAGGTGGAAATGGTGTTTCAGGAAGTATAATGAACTAAATAGCCAAAAAAAAGATGATGAAAATTATCCCTTTACATTTCACTAACAATATTTAGTGGCTGACATCCTATGAAGCAAATGTCTTAGTGATACTCTGACAAGTGGTCATTTATATCTTGGTACAGCAACAAAGCAAGACTTTAGGATGCTAACTTCCAAGAATTCCAATTAAAGGTGAAGTGGTGGAGTTGTATAAATTTTTTTTTTATTATGGTCCTAGAAAAGTAAACACTAGTGAGATACTGTTCAGTTAAACAAACAAACAAACAAAAAACCTGAAGATTCTGTGAGTATTCTTCAGAGATTCTTTTATAAAATATCAGGATTTCTAAATTGAGGAGCATTCTCACTCAACAGTCTCAACAAAATCCCTGGGTCAAGAGGGGATTATACATAAGAGATCAGTGGATATAGCTTTAGTGTAATGGAGTGAATGTCAAACAGATACATTGAATAAAATTCTAAGGAAATTATATCAGCAAAACACTGACACATGGGACCTAAAGAGGCAGAAGAGTGGACAATGTAACAATATAATGTAACTTTTAAAATCTCAAAATCCTACCCTTAGGAATCAGTCTGAGAAGGTTTACACATGTTCTAATTTTTATGAAGAAGGGAGAATGACTCAGAGGAATCATCTGGAAGCTAGAGTGTGGAGTCAAAAGTCATGAAATATAATTAGCTGGCCTAGACACCTAACCAAAGAACTTCTACCATTTGCCTAGTTCTTTTTCAGAACTGTTAGAAACTAGAGTTCCCCGCATGCCTCCTGTTGCCTTTCTTTTTGAAGAAGAGCGTTTATAACAGATATCTTTTGTCTTTTCCAAGCTTATGTGCCATTTGTGGGGATAGAAGAGGGGCTAACTTTTTACTTTATTGCCCTGAAGATCTAGAGGATTGTACTTGAGAGTTATACTTAAGATATGATAACTTAAGGAGCCTGATCAGACCTGGACTTGATTTAGATAATGTAACTCTAGATACCGTGCCCATGCTGCAGTGGGATGAGACATGAAACTTCTGGGCACCTTGAGAATGGGTGACTATATTTTGCATATGGGAAGAATGAAGGATTGGGCCAGATAGGGGATAATGGCAGCCAGCCATCAAAAGTGCCTCCAATAAGAAACAAACAAACAAAAACCAAACAACCAATCAGAAAATGAGCCGAAGTTTTAAATAGACATTTCTCCAAAGAAGACATACAGATGGCCAATAGGGACATGATAAGATGCTCAACAGTGCTTTTTACTAGAGAAATGCAAAAATCAAACCTATAATGAGGTGCCAACTCACGTCAGTCAGAATGGCCATCATCAAGGAGTCCACACATAACAAATGTTAAAGAGGTTTTGGAAAAAAGGGAAACTTCCTACACTGTTGGTGGGAATATAAATTGGTGCAGACACTATGGAGAACAATGTGAATGATCCTTAAAAAAAAAACTAAAAAAAATACAGTTGCCACGTGATCCAGCAAACCTACTTCTGGGTATATATCCAGAGAAAATTCAAATTCGAAAGATATGTATGCGTCTATGTTCCTTATAGCACTATTTGCAATAGCCAAGACATGAGCGCCATTTAAATACCCATAGACAGCAGAATGAATAAAGAACATCAGGTGGTTGTTGTTGCTCAGTTGCTAAGTCATGTCTGGTTCTTTGTAACCCATTGAACAGCAGCACACCAGGCTTTCCCATCCTCCACTATCTCCCAGAGTTTGCTCAAACCCATAGCCATTGAGTCAGTGATGCCAACCATCTCATCCTTTGTTGTCCTCTTCTCCTCCAACCCTCAATCTTTCCCAGAATCAGGGTCTTTTCCAATGAGTGGTTCTTCATATCAGGTGGCCAAAATATTGGAGCTTCAGCTTTAGCATCAGTCTTTCCAGTGAATATTCAGGGTTGATTTCCTTTAGCGTTGACCGGTTTGATTTCCATGTAGTCTGAGAGACTCTCAAGCATTTTCTCCAGCACTACAGTTTGAAGGCATCAGTTCTTCGGTACTCAGACTTCTTCATGGTCCTGCTCTTGAGAGAGTCAACTCCTAGGCAGGTTGATAAGAAGTCCAGGGTTCCTGAGGAGGAGAGAGGGGTCTGGAATTCTCAAGGAGAAGGGAAGGACATTTTTTTTTCCCCTGTATTCCTTAGTCTTAGTCACATAAAATATTTTTTTTCTTTAAACCAGGAGCTGATGATTATACAAGAAAACAACTCAGCTTATACTCTATATATAGGATTATAGTTGGACACGACTGAGCGACTGAACTGAACTGAACAACAATGTATACTGCTTAAGGACAATTTCTCCTTCTTGAAAACCTTCTGACTAATCCTGTTATTTTAAAATGTAAAAAAAAAAATAAAATAAAATGAATATTATGGGAGTGGGTATGATAAGATCTTTCTATTGTTACTTCTAATTCTGTTATCTTAATATGTAAATTGTGGGAATAGGTCTAGTAGGATCTTTACAACCTTTAGACACCTTTGGATTTATTGTAATAACCAATTTAAAAGTATATAGCTCCCTTGCTAAGACTAGTGAGTGGGGCACTCTCCGTCCCCCTTCTGATGTCTATGTCAGAAGCTTCCTCTGCCCCTTTTCATACTTAAAAAAAACTCTGCAACACAAAAGCTCTTGAGTGATCAAAGCTGGTCCATGGTCCCGAAGATAAATCTTCTTTGGAGATCATGAATCTGACACAGTTCACCATAAGATATCACTCTCTCATCCATACCTGACAACTGGAAAAGCCATGTGTGTGTATGAAGTCGCTCAGTCATGTCCAACTCTTCGCGACACCGTGGAGTGTAGCCCGCCAGGCTTCCCTGCCCATGGGATTCTCCAGGCAAGAATACTGGAGTGTGATGCCATTTCTTTCTCCAGGGGATCTTCCCAACCCAGGGATCAAACCTGGGTCCCCTGCATTGCAGGCAGACGCTTTATCCTCTGAGCCACCAAGGAAGCCATAGCTTTGGCAGTATAGATCTTTGTGGGAAAGTGATGTATCTGCTTTTTAATATGCTGTCTAGGTTGGTCCCTAGCTTTTCTTCCAAGAGCTAGAATCTTTTATTTTATTTTATTTTATTTTTTTGCTGCAGTCACTATCTTCAATCAATGCTGGACTCCAAGAAAATAAAATCTGTAACTATTTTCACTTTTTTCCCATCTATTTTCCATGAATGATTCCATAGTCTTAGTTCTTTGAATGTTGAGTTTTAAGCCAGTGTTTTCACTCTCCTCTTTCATACTCATCAAGAAGCTCTTTAGCTTCTCTGAAATTCCTGCCCTTAGGTTAGAGTGATTTGCATTGTCTCCATATCTAAGATTGTTGATATTTCTCCCAGCAATCTTGATCCCAGCTTGTGAGTCATCCAGCCCGGGATTTTACATGATGTACTTTGCATAAAGTTAAATAAGCAGGGTGACAATATACAGCCTTGACATCTTTCCTATTTTGAACCAGTCTGTGGTTACAAGTCCAGTTCTAACTGTTGCTTCTTGACCTGAATACAGATTTCTCAGGAGGCAGGTGTAGTGAAGTCATTCAATCGTGTCTGACTCTTTACAACCCCATGCACTGTAGCCTACCAGGCTCCTCTGTTCATGGGATTTTCCAGGCAATAGTAATGGAGTGGATTGCCATTTCCTTCTCCAGAGGATCTTCCCAACCCAGGGATCGAACCCGGGTCTCCCACATTGCAGACAGACACTTAACCATCTGAGCCACCAGCGAAGTGCTAAGGAGGCAGGTAAGATCACCTCTTAGTCTCAGGAGGCTAAGAGGTGGTCTGGTATTCCCACCTCTTTTCCACAGTTTGCTGTGATCCACACAGTCAAAGACTTTAGAGTAGTTAATGAAACAGAAATATATATATATTTAATTCCCTTGTTTTTCTATCATCCAACAGATGTTGGCAATTTAATCTCTGGTTCCTCTGCCTGTTCTAAATCCAGCTTGTACATCTGGAACTTTTCAGTTCACATACTATTGAAGCCTATCTTGAAGGATTTTGAGCATTCACAAGGTAGCATGTGAAAAAAACACAACTATATAGTAGTTGAATATTCTTTGGCATTGCCTTTCTTTGGGAATGGAATGAAAATGGACCTTTTCCAGTCCTGTGGCCACTGCTGAGTTTTCCAAATTTGCAGGCATACGAGTGCAACAGTTTAACAGCATCATCTTTTAGGATTTGAAATAGTTCAGCTGGAATTCCATCACCTCCACTATCTTTGTCCATAGTAATGCTTCTTAAGGCCCACTTAACTTCCCATTCCAGGATGTCTGACATTAGTTGAGTGACTACACCATTATAATTATCTCAGTCATTAAGACTTTTTTGTATAGTTCTTGCCACCTCCTCTTAAATTTCTTCTGCTTCTGCTAGATCACTGCTGTCTCTATCCTTTATGATGACCAATTTTGCATGAAATGTTCCCTTGGTATTCCAGTTTTCTTGAAGGGATCTTCAGTTTTTCCCTTTCTGATCTTTTTCTTATATAAACAATGTAATTCTAGTTAGTCATAAAAAGGAATTAAATGATGCCCTTTGCAGCAACATGAATGGACCGAGACGTTAGCATACTAAGTGAAGAAAGAGAAAGACAAATACCATATGATATTACTTATATATGGAATCTAAAATATGTAGCTAGTGATGTTATTCATGAACAGAAACAGACTCACCAACAAAGAAAACAAACTTATGGTTCGCAAAAGGAAAAGGGGGTAGGGAGGAATAAATTAGCAATTGAGAATTAGCAGATTCAAATTTTACACATAAAATAGACAAACAGCCAGGTATATTGTATAGCACAGGCAGTTAAACTCAATATCCTGTAATAAAACATATGAAAAGAATATGAAAAAAAGTTATACATATATATGTACCTATACTTAGGTACATATACTTAGATACCTATACTTAGGTACATATATATATGTGTGTCTGAATCGCTTTGCTGTATCCCAGAATGCAGAACAACATTGTAAATCAACTATACTTCAATTAAAAAAAAAAAAAAAAGAGTGCCTTTATCCCTGGCTTCCTTTTTTCACACCCTGATGTTCTGTGTGTCATTTTGTAGATAAGTCTCATAGAGCCCTAAACCAGAACCCCCATGGAGGCATTCATGATACCTGATGTTTATAAAGTTTATGTGATTACTGATGTTTAAAGTTTATTCCTGATGTTTAAAATTTTTTTAAAGCAGTTGTTGTTTAAGCTTCTCTATTTCAGAGAAATTTATAAAACAGTAAGACAGACAACTCTCCATCCCAATTCCACTCTGGTTCCCAAACAAAGTTTGGCTTAACTCTGATGCCCACCTTTTTCTGTAGTCAGTTATAGAAAAGAGTTTAATGAGAACAATGAAATTCTAGCAATATAAAATTCCACAAAATATGAAATACAACAATACAGAACCTCTTGAAAGAAAAAAAAATTCATTTCTTGAAGGAAAATAAAGTTTCAGTAAGAAATTAAAAATCCCTCTAATAAAAACTTTTTCCTAAAGTAAAGCAAAATCAAACAAAGAATGAAACTCCGCCTTCGTGGTTTCAGATATATTGAAGTTACAAAAAATAAATTAAAAAACTCCTCTCCTCCACTTCTAATCCTGCCTGGGAACTGATAAATTACCTTAATACCCACACAAGCTCATATAAACCAACTCAAATCTCTCATATGACCTACTGTTTCTATATTTTTGGAATGTTGATAGGATAAAGAAGAATTTCACAGATAAGCCTGATAGGTATATCATTTAGAGAGAAGAAACAAATCCCAGAACCACTACCATGGCATTTTAACATCAAAATAACAATGCCCTTAATCAATATCATTTCACAGGGTAGAGCCATAACCCCTGGAATGTTACAAGCATTATAACCGAGATTCATATTGCTTTTGCACGACTTTCACTCACTCAAGTGTATAAAAAATATTGTTCCAGGAAAGGAAACAGGCAAACAAAACAAATACAGCAAAAGGAGCACAAGGATGAGGACTTTTTTCAACTTTATGGGGAGTTAGGCCAGTTTATTCATTTATTTTTTAAACTGACTTGTGCTTTTAAAATTCTTCAGGCAAAAGTCCTTTATAGTGTAAATAAGAGGAATTTTTCAGCTAGTTAGGGCAAGTGGTTGCTGTAACTGACCCAAAATTCCAGTGGATTAAATCAATAGGGTGTTATATCTCATCAACTTGCTGAATGTGAAAAATTACAGAGTCCTGTCAAACTAGGATCCCATGACCTGTAGCCCTCCAGATTCTTCGGTCCATGAAATTCTCCAAGCCAGAATACTGGAGTGGGTAGCCTTTCCCTTCTTCATGAGATCTTCCCAACCCAGGGATCTAACCCAGGTCTCCTGCATTGCAGGTGGATTCTTTACCATCTGAGCCACCAGGGTAGTCCAAGAATAGTGGAGTGGGTAGACTATTCCTTTTCTAGCAGATCTTACTGACCTGGTTTCTAATTCACAGATGACTTTCTGAATATAGTCATATAGGGAACAAGATTCATTCATTATATATTATAGCTCTAACACAACATGGAGCCTCAGAGTCATAAGCTGAAACAAAATAGAATAGTTTAGGAGGATCACTCAGTTTTTTACCTGTTTTGGTAGCAAGGGAAACACTTCATTTATACTCATATGACCCCTTCTCAGTTTAATACAAGTGCTCAGTCATGTCTGACTTTCTGTGACCCCATGAATCGCAGCATGCCAGGCCTCCCTGTTCAACACCAACTCCCGGAGTTCACTTAGACTCACATCCATTGAGTCAGTGATGCCATCAAGCCATCTCATCCTTTGTTGTCCCCTTCTTTTCCTACCCCCAATCCTTCCCAGCATCAGAGTCTTTTCCAACGAGTCAACTCTTCACATGAGGTGGCCAAAGTAATGGAGTTTCAGCTT
>SJYV01046368.1:220809-245698 GCA_006410875.1 Neotragus pygmaeus | reverse complement strand
TTGCTCCCTCCTTTGGGTGTGAGCTCTTAAGGCCAGGCTGTAGGCACCTGATGCAAGCAGGAATATAGTTTGTCCACATTCCAGCCTTGGGTCTCTGCCAATCAGATCCCCTAAGGAGGATTCCAGCAACCGGGGACCTCCCAGGAGAAAACAAGTACACAAGGTAAGAACTGTGCTTGACAGTCTCTTGTTCCCATGGGAACACAAGCTTGGGAGCAGAAAAACCAAGAATATGAGTGCCCCTCAAGTGCAGGTACAGGAATCAGGGGTCATCTGTCCCCTCCAGGTGAGTGCCTACTTCTTTGGGCACTTGGGCCCAGGTGGGTTTTCTACGCCATCTTGCATCCACACCCTGGCTAAAGTGTGTGCCAGTGACAGGACCACTGTCAATTGGGTGCCCCCTCCCCACAAGCTGGGCCCCCCAATTGACTTCTCTGCATCCTCCACAATGACTGCCTCCCACCCTGGCTCCTCTCCACCCCATAAAACTCCCGATCCATCCTGGAAAAGCATGACAGGGGAGGGGTGTGAGTGCATGTGTGTGTTCTCAGTGGCTTCAGTTGTCTCGACTCTCTGTGATCCCATGGACTTGAGCCTGCCAGGCTCCTCTGTACCTGGGATTTCCCATGTGAGAATACTACAGTGGAGTGCCATTTTCTCCTCTATGTGATCTTCCCGATCCAGGGACCAAACTTGGGTCATATGGATTGCAGGCTCATTCTTTACCCTCTGAGCCACCAAGAAAGTCTCCCTGGCGGGGGTTGGTGCCAGGGTGCAAACGTAAACCCACCTCAGAAGACATGGGAACACAGCTCTTGCTTATCTGGGACGAGGAAGGAGCTCTGGTGTCAGGTCAGCTGCACAAAGCATGGGATCNGAGCCACCAAGAAAGTCTCCCTGGCGGGGGTTGGTGCCAGGGTGCAAACGTAAACCCACCTCAGAAGACATGGGAACACAGCTCTTGCTTATCTGGGACGAGGAAGGAGCTCTGGTGTCAGGTCAGCTGCACAAAGCATGGGATCCAGCCTCCCCCTTCCCCTACCAGCACCCCCCAGCCACTGTGACTTCAGACAGCGATGCTGTTAGTACATTTGTCGCAATTCTGACTTCAGGCTGGTTCCACAGTAAAGCTGTGTCCTTTCTTGCCTTCCTAGGAGGCTCTCTGGGTGGGGAAGATTTTCTGGAGGAGGACATGGAAATCCACTCCAGTATTCTTGCCTGCAGAATCCCATGAACAGAGAAGCCTGGCGGACTACAGTCCATGAGGTCACAATGAGTGAGACGTGACTGAGCGACTAAACAACAATTCTACTTTACANTGATGTTCATGTGTAGAGTCTTCTCTTGTGTTGTTGGAAGAGGATGTTTGCTATGACCAGTGCATTTTCTAGGCAAAACTCTATTAATCTTTCCCGTGAAAGGCTGGGGGGATTATTTTCTACTCCACAGGTGAACAACCTTTTCTCAGTGACATTGCCTAACTGGGACAGATCAGCACTAATGCAGTGAATATTGGCTTGATACACTTCACATAATATAGTGATTGGTGACATTTATTGAACACTTTCATTGTATGAGATGTTATCATAGATATTAAATAAATTCATCTTCAGAACAGCCTTAGAGTTTAGTAGTATTTTCCCCTATATTATGCGTATGAATAAACTAAGGCATGAGAAATTAACATAAGCAAATCACCCTTCTAATAGCTGGGAGTAGAATCTTGTAGACCATCTTGGTTCTAAAGAAAAAGTCTTTCTTGATATCTATTAAATATAATGTAAATTTGGTGTCCATTTTGAGTACCATAGTCTTTGTAGATGTTTAAGACTGCATTAATACTGTGCTGCCTAAGGACAACTTCACACATTTTCAAATTATAGGCTCTACATTTCAATTGATAAACTTTCCCATCAGTGTTTGTGGTATGCTTCAGCCACAATACATTCTTCCAGCTATTCATTTTGATTTGATACATCCCTTGTAGAAATACAGGTTTTGATGCTGTACTTTCAAACATGTGATGTGAACTTCGCTCAGTCGTGTCAGACTCTGCAATCCCTTGACTATAGCCCTCCAGTCTCCTCTGTCTGTGAGATTTTCCAGGCAAGAATATTTGAGTGGGTGGCCATTCCTTCTCCAGGGAATCTTCCCAACCCAGGGATTGAACCTAGTCTCCCACATTGCAAGCAGGTTCTTTAACATTTGAGTCACCAGGAAATACCTTAATAAGGTATATTCAGCATGTATATTATATGTATATTATATGCTGAAGCATATTAATATTTCCATAGGGAAACATGGGTATTTATATTAGAGGTGAAGTTGCTCAGTCATGTCCGACTCTCTGTGACCCCATAGATTCTAGCCTACCAGGCTCCTCCTTCCATGGGATTTTCCAAGCAAGAGTACTGGATTGGGTTACTATTTCCTTTTCCAGAGGATCTTCCCAACCCAGGGATCAAATCTGGGTCTCCCACATTGTAGGCAGACATTTTACCATCTCAGCCACCCAGGAAGCCTTAATTTGGCTACTAAAGTAATTTACTTTTGATTAAGTCACTCATTCTTGTCCAACTCTTTGCAACCCCATGGACTATAGCCCACTAGACACCTCTGTCCATGCAATTCTTAAGACAAGAGTACTGGATTGGGTAAGCCGTTCCCTTCTCCGGAGTGAATCTTCCTGTCCTAGGGATTGAACATGGGTCTTTTGCTTTGTAGGCAGATTTTTAATGATATATTTCAGGAACATTAAAATGTATTTTAAGCAAAATTAAAGCTTCTTAAAATTTGAGGGATGCAGCAAAAACTGCGTAGAGGAAAGTTTATGCCACTAAATGCTTACAGTTAAGAAGTCCATTCTGAAGGAGATCAACCCTGGGATTCTTTGGAAGGAATGATGCTAAAGCAGAAACTCCAGTACTTTGGCCACCTCATGCGAAGAGTTGACTCATTGGAAGAGCCTCTGATGCTGGGAGGGATTGGGGGCAAGAGGAGAAGGGGACGAGGATGAGATGGCTGGATGGACATGAGTCTGAGTGAACTCTGAGAGATAGTGATGAACAGGGAGGCCTCGCGTGCTGCAATTCATGAGGTTGCAAAGAGTCGGACACAACTGAGCGACTGAACTGAACTGAACTGAACTGAAGAAGAATAAAGGTCCATAATCAGTAAACTAAGCGTCCCAGCTCAGCAACTGTTGATAAAGCATAATTTAAACTAAAAGCAGGAAGAAAAAAGAAGAAATAACGCTAAAACAAAAATCAATGGAATTGAAGACACGACAACAAAGAAAAAACCATTGAAACCAAAAACTGGTTTTCAAAGCTTCAAAAGATCAAAGTTCACTTTTTTATTTGCCATGAAGATGTTGTTTCTCAAAATTAGTCTATAAAGTCAAAGTAATACTAGCATCATTAAAAAAAACTGAAAAGTGTTCCTATTTATACAAAAAGGTCATGGATCATCACTGCCTCTCTGAAAAACTAGGTGAGAACATGTTTCTGTCCAGTGACACTGGAACAATAAGGCTTTAGAGCAAGGATGGAAACAGTGACTACTGGAACGTAATGAAAATTACAGAAAAAAACTATGCATCTAGAAATATTTTCTTAGGATGTAAACATGTGTGCATAGTGCTTTCTCTCTGATTTTGCCTCCTGATTGTGAATCCATGAGAGATTTTAAATGTCAGGAGCATTCATCTTGTTCCTTTGCTTGGCCTAATACTGAGATTTCTTTTTCTTCTCCATCACAGTTTTTATTTTATACTTTCTCTAATCATTTGCTTTGTTGGTTTATATTTTGAGAAGGGGCATGCCAGAGAATAATTAGATTTGCCTTAGAAATACATTGTTCTAGCATGCTCAGTCACTCAGTGTGTGACTCCTGCATGACCCTGCGGCCTGAGGCCCATCTGGCTCCTCAGTCCATGGAATTTTCCAGGTAAGAATACTGGAGTTGGTTCTCGTTTCCTACTCCAAGGGATCTTCCTGACCCAGGGATTGAACCTAGTTCAACCACATTGCAGGCAGATTCTTTACCATCTGAATCACCAAGAAAGCCCATATGAGAATATATTTTTGTCTTTGGGCTTTGGAGTAAGTAAAGCTTTCTTACATATGCACAAAAATCTTACTATTATTGAAATGAGATAAATTGACTGCATTATATATAAAAACTTTGCTGCATCAAATCTCTACTAAGAAACTATAATAGGAAAGAACAGAGTGAGGAAATATATTAGTAACACATTTGCATCACCCCAGGATCAAGTCTGAAAACTGAAACTACAATTATTCTTGAAGAGACAATTTAATGTAGAGAATTTGGTTTAAAAAAATAAAAGTTATGGGAGGCCTAAGCAAGAGGGTATGGAGGCATGACAGTTGATACTCAAGGAAGCATTGACCACCTTCCCTGTAGCTTGGGCCATAATGGATGAGGAAAGGGCTTAAAGGCCCTAGAAACATAAAAGGAACTTTAAGACCCAGAACTCTCTGAAGGAGTGGCTTTGTCAGTTTCTGAAATGAAAGAAGGGGTCCAGCAAAGCCCCAGCCCAGTAGAGGGAGGTGCCAAGAGGATCAACAACAGCAACAACAACAAAATGGTGAGCAAAAGAGACAGAGTCTCTGTCCTTTCAAAGAATTTATCATCCACTCAAAAAGACTGATATGATGCATGAAAATGTCTTTAAAGAACTCCTTTACAAATACTATACCCTGTCTTTATGAGTTGGTAGGAACTTTTTTTGGATGTACCCAATTGGATGAGTTGTCTGCAACTGGAAATAATTATATCTGGAGTCCAGGAGAAAGAACTTCACTGGAGTCCCTGCTATGGACTTCTGTTAGCGGCAGCTATGGAAGTGCGTTTGCACACTCCGAAGGTAGGAAAGAATGAGAGCCAGCCCTGATCAGTCAGTGTAAGTAAGATAAGCCAAACAAGAGCAACCACAAAGACAAAAGGAGACTCAGGAAGAAATCCAGGAAGGATATGGCCAGTAACATAGGGTAGTGATTGAGATGAGGCTAAAAAAAGACCAGGGAACTGACAATTTGGGCATTAAATGTTCTGTACAAACAAGACTGGTAGACAGAATCTGAGAGTATAAAAGTCAGATATCAAATACAGTTACCAATTGTAACTAATCCCATAAGGACATGGTTTTGAGTTTGAAATCTATCCACCTCTTTACATTTGCATTTATGTCTAAAAACATCTTGTGGACTGTTTATTTATTTTGACACATCCACATGGTTGTTCAAAATGGGATTATCAAAAGTTAAAGTCTCAGTTTAAGAGCTAATTTGTTCTACATTTATAGTTGTTTATTGTTAGGAAGCATTTAACAGGAGGCTTCCTGTGTGCTGCTTTGGATCTGTCAGGAATCCTCTGTTCCTTATTAATTCCTGAGTATTCAGGAATTAAGAAGAGAGGAAGCCTCTCCTGGGGCTGAGGAATCCAGGCATTTCCTTCATTAGTTTTTCAATGTGATGATAAGTACCCTCTTCCTTCTTATGAACCATACAGTAAAAGTGATTGTTTACAGCGCTCTCTCTTTAATACGGATTGCCTATGTTTTGTAAGTCTGGAATTTTAATCTTTCTCTTTGCTGAGAATAACTATAGTATATATGCCCACACTGTGTTGATTAAAACACCTTTGCTCCATCAGAGCTTTGGTCCCTGTGTCTTTCTTTCCCTTTCTTTCCCTCTCTCTCTTTCTCTCTCTCTCTCTCCCAGGCTATTTCTTTGGAGCACAGAGGCCCTCTGGATTCACTTTCTTGCTCAGGCTTCTAAGACCCCCTCGAGAAGGTACTCTGCATCTTCACCACATTGAGAGGGCACCTGAGGCCTTTGTGAACAGAGCATGCCCCATGTCAGGGACTTTATTGGTTTTCTGTGTAAATCAAGGAATATCAGCCTCTTTCTCTCTCCTTTACTTTCTTATCATCGACTCCGGACCACCAGGTTCCAGTCCATTAAAGGACCTCAACAGTTTATTATCCCAGGCTCTCCCCTGCCCTTCCCAAATGTAATTAACTTAAAGAAGCTGAAGCCTTGACTCACATGTTCAAAACCTTGACATCATGCTTATAGTTGTATAAAAACCCTCTGCTACTCTTTTTTAAGCCCCTATTGTAACAAGTCAAAGCATTTACATAGTTCAGAGAATGTATCACCAAGTAAATAATAACCGATTTCTTCAAAATGCAACATATAGAATAAATATAAATGGGTATTAATAATTATAAAACTGGTTAAAAGTCTACCTGCATGTGAATTAAAGATCATCTTTTAGGTCAATTTTGAAAAAAAAAATAAATAAAACACTATGGTAGAGTCCACCACTTTCCTCTGTCAATGGAATTCTCCAGCCCAGAATATTGGAGTGGATAGCCATTCCCTTCTCTAGGGGATCTTCCCAACCCAGGGATCCAACTTAGATCTCCTGAAGCATTGCAGGCAGATTCTTTACCAACTGAGCCACTAGGGAAGTCTTAAGTCAATCAGTTGTGCCCAACTCTTTGCAACTCCATGACCTGTAGCTCACCAGGCTCCTCTGTCCATGGAATTGTCCAGGCAAGAATACTGTAGTGGGTAGCCAATTCTTTCTTCAGGTATAAATATATACGAACATTTTATCCTTTTCATTTCCCTCACAAAATGTCATTTACTCATAAAACCACAGAGATATTGATCTGTTGGCTTTTATCCTGTAAAAAAGCCCTCAGATTTCTGAAACTGATTTAAAAAATATACTGAAAATCAGTTCAAACCTGTAAAACTCTCATCAAGCACATGTATTTTAGAAATGTTAGGTTGTCTAAAAGATATGTTTAGCATCCTTGTGTTATGTACTAAATAAGTCACAATGACCTTTTTGTTCTTTGTTGTTTTTTTTTTTTTTTAAATACTCTTCAGATGGAATTCTGTATCACTGTAGTACTCATTTTTTGGCTACAGCATTCAAACGGACAAAAGGGAAGAAAATGGCTAAAGGCCACCTCTTAAACTAGCAAATAAAATAGTCTGGTAGGCTGCCTAATGATTTTCAAGTATTTTGGCACATCTCTACATTAAAAAAGGGTTGCAGTTTCAACAGTTCTCTGCAGATAGAATCATTTGTCAAACAGTAGCAAAACCTTTTTTTATCAGTGTTTATTAGAAAGTTATGAAGCTGAATCACCCAAATCACTTGACTAATCTATTGGTTAACAATATCTAGGGAGAGTGAATGACTTCATCTCTCGTTACAATTGTAAGCATATGTGTATGCTGGAGAATGCATTTTAAGCACCATTAATGCTGATAAAGGATGGCACTGCAGCCATTATTCATGAGTGGTGGTTTCATTGATGCAGTCCCTCTGAACAACCCTCTTCAGCTCTGACTGTTCATGTGTCTCACAGAAATAGCTCAGCATGTCCATCCATCATTTGAGTGATGGGTGGTAAAGTCTCCACTTATTTTTCTCCTGTAGACAAGTGTATTTCCATGGGCTGTGCATTTTAAGCTCATTAATGGAAAAGATGTTGTATGGTTCATTCCAGTTCTTTCCATGGGCTACTGCTCACATCACAGGAAGTCATAAAAGGCAGGAGGCAGAATATGGGAAGGAAATGGGACCCCTGGTGAATGGAGGTGATTGCGTGACAGCCAACAACTTTACATTATCCTTAATATCCCCAGGAATGCACAAAGGGAGGAAGACTAGGATGAATAAACTTTTGAAAACAGAATTCTCTCTCTTCCTCTCTCTCGATTTAGAGTACTGTGCAGCTATGGCGAGTTTTCTGTGGCACAGAAATCATTGCAGGTGGGACATTATTTTCAGCACTCCAGACTAGATCGCTGCAATATGCTCTGTTCGGAGTTCCCTTGGAAGACCTCCCAGAAGCCTCAGATAATGCCTAGTGCAGCTGTTGGAGATCATTAGCATAAATAGATTTGGCTTAGCTGGAAGCCTAGGGTTTGGAACTAAGATATAAATCTGAGCTCAACTGTTAGCCGAAAAGCTCTGAATTAAACATAAATAAAATAATGAAAAATTAAAATGTTTAGATTGTACACTTTGCAGACGGAAGATTGAGGAGGCCATAAACTTGATCTTGTTCCTGAAGTGAAAAGTAGAATTCTTAGGTAAAGTTGGAAATGGTATGGAATGTTTTCAGTGAGATGGAGCACGCTTCAAAATCCTGAGCTTTCTTGTCATGTTGGTGTGTGTGTATTACTAGATTTGAATAAAATATGTATTAAACTTTGAAAATCATGGTAATTCAAAATCATTCTTATTGGAAAAAGATAAGTGATATTCTTATTTAAATCATATTAAAACTGACAATGCTTATCTACTTAAAAATAAATCACCAAACAACTTTGTATACTTTTAAATTTTATGGTTTTTAAGCAGTTAAATGAATTGGTTTTAAAGTAAAACTATTTTTTAAATTCTTTCAGGTTGAATATAAAATCCTTAAAATCTTTAGTGCCATTGAGTCATTTGCATTTAATTAATAAAAACAAATATTTAAATATTGTTACTCAGTGCTGAATGTGTCTTATTCATCTTATTCAAGTGACTAGCAATAGAAATGTAAGAGTGCCTACAAAACAGAGTATAACAATGTAGCTGTTCCTGTTTTTGAAATGGCAGAGATAAGAAATGAAAATGAACTTTGCATTATGAAATTTCTAAGCCTGATTTGAAATGTCTATAATTATTTAAAGTACAGAACATGAAGGGCCTCAGGGTAACTATAACATCTGTACTCAAGGTCTCCTCTTTAAAGCTTAAATGTGTTTTTGAATTGCAGTTTTAGCAATGTATTTCCCTAGATCATGACTATTTTGTGAGCAAGAATTACTAGTTTTTTATCAATATATAATGGACCTTGTGTGTGTGCATGCTAAGTTGCTTCAGTCATGTCTGACTCTTCGACCCTATGGACTGTAGCCCATCAGCCTCCTCTGTCCATGGGATTCTGTAGGCAAGAATACTGGAGTGGATTGCCCTGCTCTCCTCCAGGGGATCTCCCTGACCCAGGGATCAAAGCCCACTGCATCTTTTATGTCTCCTGAGTTAGCAACAGGTTCTTTACCACTAGCACAACCTGGGAAGTCCATATAATGGATCTCACTCATATACAAAGGTAAGGAAACAAGTCTCAAAATTGAGATTTTATACTTACAAATCTAAGTAGTAGAAAAGTAAAAATGTCTTTAGAAATATGAATGGAATTAATTTTATAAGATGGACAAAATTTTGAGTAGCATTCCAATCAAATCTATGTGAGTTATAAATTGAGGGACAGTCTAACAGTTAGAGGAACTAGCTATTAACTAAAATATTGATGATGTTTATATTGTAATAAATCCCATGATATTATTTCTGACTCAGCATTGTCACCACCATATAAAAACAAACTAAAGTGGACCAATATATTCATCATTAGGGATTGTGAAAAATAATATATTTTGCTTGCATTGAAAGCCTTTGGGAAATTTTAATGATTTTTTATTTCAGAAGTTTTTAAGGCCTTCACATGGTAGTCATCGAAAAGCTCACTGCTATTAGCCAATATATATTATTAAGAGTGAAGAGATACTTCAAGGAGTTATTAATTAGTCATTACTTTAATGTTGGCATTTCAATAATTTTTGAAAAAAAGTTTCTATTCTGTTAAATTGTAAATCTTTTTATTTCTAGTTTCTCAAATATCAAATAATATTCTAACTAAACTTCCCTGGTGGCTTAGACGGTAAAGCGTCTGCCTACAATGTGGGAGACCCGGTTCAATCCCTAGGTTGGGAAGATCGCCCCGGAGAAGGCGATGGCAACCCACTCCATTGTTCTTACTTGGAAAATCCCATGGATGAAGGAGCCTGGCAGGCTTACAGTTCATGGGGTCGCAAAGAATCTGACACAACTGAGTGACTTCACTTTCACTTTTTTCACTTTCAAGAAATAAAGTTATTTTTTAATATTAAGAATTATATATATTAATTTTGTTATGACCAACATGTCTCAGTTACATTTTTCTTTAACATTTCATTAACATATTTCAAAGGTTTTAGTTAAATGTTGTGGTTAATATACTTCAATTATGCCTCATCTGATTATGTACTGAATTATTCATATTTAATATTGTATATATGGATCTTTTTACATTTTTAATGTTCAGTTCAGTTCAGTTACTCAGTTGCGTCTGACTCTGCTACCCCATGGACTGCAGCACGCCAGGCTTCCCTGTCCATCACCAACTCCCAGAGCCTGCTCAAACTCATGTCCATCAAGTTGGTGATGCCATCCAACCACCTCATCCTCTGTAGTCCCTTCTCCTCCTGACCTCAATCTTTCCCAGGATCAGGGTCTTTTCAAATGAGTCAATTCTTCATATCAGGTGGCCAAAGTATTGGAGTTTCAGCTTCAGCATCAGTCCTTCCAGTGAATACTCAGAACTGATTTCCTTTAGGATTGATTGTTTGGATCTCCTTGCAGTCCAAGGGACTCTCAAGAATATTCTCCAACACCACAGTTCAAAAACATCAATTCTTCAGTACTCAGCTTTCTTTACGACACTAAGCTATTTAATGTTAGGGACCAATTAATTTTACATTAAACCCATGGAAAGGATTTTGTTTTTCAAGCATTGTTTCTTTTCTCAAAATAATATATTTTGGGTCAAAGAAAAGTCTAAGTTATGAGCATTTAAGGAAGAAAACACATAATGTCATAATAAATTCATTCTGCAGAAATAATTTAAAAAATAACTTATTTGGAATAAATTTTCAGAAGTATTACAGAAGACACAATTTGTTGTTGCTGTTTTTTTTTAATTAATTAATTTATTTTTTAAATTTTACTTTACAATACTCTATTGGCTTTGCCAAACATCGACATGAATCCACCACAGGTGTACACAAATTCCCAATCCTTGTTATTATTCAGTCACTAACTTGTTTCAGATTCTTTGCGAGTCTGAAACATGGACTACAGCACACCAGGCTCCCCTACCCTTCATTATCTCCTGGAGTTGACTCCCCTGCCCCTCACTGTCTCCCAGACTTTGCTCCAATTATGTATACTATTTTGAGGTTGATGAATGGAGACAAACATGAAAACCTGAAGACCATGTGTTTTTCTAAAAATCTCTAGATTATGGAGGCTAGTTTGATCATGAATATTAAAAATAATAGTTAACAAGGAAGAGGTATTTTGTATTAGGTATGAAACAAGTTGTTTCACACAGGATCCTTTTAGAATATACCAACGAAATAGTTAATAACTGAATATGAATTCAATTTCTTACTGGGCGAACACTTCTGTTTTCGGCTTACATGTGGAAATGTTTCATCCCTCTTTAATAAGACCATTTTAAATAAAACAAAATTTTTATTTATAAAGCCATGCAAATTAGGCTTAGCATGAAAACTATTCCCTTGGGAAAGCAAGGTTCTTAAATAAAATCAGAATTATGACTCCTCAGATTTTGGGTGGGATATCTTAGATCATGTCTGCTCACCAGTGTTAGTAAGGAAGAGAAAATATGGTGACTATCTGTTGACTTACAACATCTGAAGATTTAAATATGTTTTTCAACTAATGTTTAATGAATAAGTCAAGATGAGTTCCTTGGGAGCATATTCTTTTTTTGAAATCAGATTCCAATTTGTAAAAACTGGTATGTATTCTTTTCCCAAAACAATGGGCTCTGTGCAACAAATCTGCCTTTTTACTGATTTAATTTCACTAATTTAACAACCTGTAGGACTGTGGAATCCTGAGGAAGCTTATTTGGTTAGCTTCAACATTTGATGAAGAGAGCAAACCTCATTTAACATCCCACTATGTAGTTATGCAGTAGAAGATGTAGAATTGCTACAAACTGAAATATGACAGAACAAGTCATATATGAGTTTCACTTTCTGTACCAGTCAGAGATAAACTTATGCATTTATTTGGCCATATATTCCTAATGTACCAAATTGGACATAGTAGATGTACCTAATAAATTGGATATATTACATATGCAAGCACACACACATAATTATAATAGCAATTCTGAAAAATAAATATTTATGCTTGGTTCTTGATGGGAAGAATCACTTATACCCTTCTAAAGATTTACATAAACTGGGCCTTCTTCTAATTAAACAAGACTTAAGTATTTTTGTTGGATTAGTTAGGAGAGCCTTGTATACTTCGTACATATCTGCATGTGAATCTTTCACTCAAACTAGTTGTTTCCTGATTGAATTATTTGTGCCTTGAGTCTCGCTTTGTCATAAGACTTGGAGAAAGTTCTTTTACTTTTCTCATTTCTTTTTCATAATATATGAAATAAACACAGCAGAACCTATCTGACATATTGGGGATTACAATTAATAATTGCTTTGGAGATGAGAGGGGGACATTTTAAAAAATATAGTCTTCTTATTTCTGTGAAGTGGCTCTGTTCTTAAAAATCTCTGGCCATTTTTCCTTCTCTTACTTCTTCCAAGGAGGAATAAATTCCCACTTGGAGAGCTTTATTAGAGTGGCTTAACATTTTCTTTCTTCCCATTATTCAAGAACCATCTGCTTATAAATAACACATATTAAGGCTCGCTCCTCTCCACCTGAGCCTATGGATTTCTAAAGCTGCCTGTAACAAAATGCTTAAATCCATATATTTAAGGAGTTCAAAGTGAAGAAGAACATATAAATCAACTTCATCCGCAACTTCTTTTACTTTTGGTTCTCTATCAGTCTGATACATATAAGACTGTAAGGCGGGTACTCATCAAATATTTGAGATTTCAAATTATATAAAGTGCAGCTCCAAAAATATTCACAATGCTCACATGAGTGAATTGTCTATTAAAATGGGTTGATGATAATGCAACTTCTATTTTGAAGTATAAGTACATGAATCGTTGATATTTAAAAATATGTCTAGATTATTAAATGCATTGTTACACTCAGTTACAAAATTATAAAAGTGAGTGGTATATTCAGTTTTACTGAATATTTATTGCAAACTGTGCAAAACAAAATGGTGACATGAATTGAAACCCTCAACNGTCTAGATTATTAAATGCATTGTTACACTCAGTTACAAAATTATAAAAGTGAGTGGTATATTCAGTTTTACTGAATATTTATTGCAAACTGTGCAAAACAAAATGGTGACATGAATTGAAACCCTCAACTAATCTTAAGTGCTTTAAGAATAAACATTAAACATATTTAGAAATGTAAAATGGGGATATCTAATAAGTACTATCACCATGCACACAAAAATAAAAATTTAATTAATAAGACTTTAGCTAGTTATATATAAAACTTATTACACTTATTTTTTTCACTTGGTTAATAATGAAATTAACATAAAATAATTGTTGTTTAGAATTGAAAATGAGAACAGTAATGTTCCTGTTTGCATATGTTTGGTCACTTCAATCATGTCTAAGTCTTTTCAGCTCTATGCACTATAGCTCACCAGGCTCCTCTGTCCATGGAATTTTCCAGGCAAGAATATTGAAGGGGGTTGCCATTCCCTTGTACAGGGGATCTTCCTGACCAGGTTGAAACCGTGTCTTCTGCAACTCCTGTATTGGCAGGTGGATTCTTTACTGCTGAGATACTGGGGAATCCCAGTAATGTTTCTAGCAATAGAAAAGTAAAATATTGAAAAATAAAACAAAGCAAAATAAATTAACCCTATTATATATTGAGTTCTGTATTTATCAAGGAAATGTAGTTTAATTATCAATATATCTATTCAATGTTAAATATCTTATTAACTTTATTAACTTTTTATTTAAAATACTTGGATGAGCTAGGATCGAAATCTCTGGGTAACTTGTTCAAGTTTATATAAGAAGGAACCAGTAGTTCTAGTGTTAAACACAGATTAGAATGTTTTGAGATTTGAATGTTTTTGATACTGCATAACTCTTGCCCATGATACAGAGATGATTACTTAAATAAGAAATGTTTTGAGTAATCTAGATATTATAAATTTCCTTTTTTAAAATTAATGGAATAGATCAAAGATATTTATACTGTACAAATACTACATAAACTAAAATCTGTTTATTGCTGACTTAGGAGACTATATTTACTTGGATGAGTTCAATAACTGTGATTATTTATAGTCACAAAACAAAGTGCACCGAGAAGTGCTTCCTTTAAGGTAAAGAAATGCAATATCAATATGATTTCAAATTTTTTTAATTGCCTGTTTTTTACCTTCTGATATTTGACTTCAACATTTTAAATTGCTGATGGTCATATAATAATATTGATGAATCCATTCAGTGTATATTGAGGATTTTATGGTTTTGGGTAATTCACTAATTACCGTAAGTGGATTGGTACAACAATCAGTTATGTAGTCCATGAGGACGATTTCTTTATGGAACTTTTTGATAAGTGAGGTCTGAACTGTACTATAATAGTTAGCCATTTGTAATAATTACATTCAGTGACATGAGATTAGATGAAATAATTCAAAGAAAGTGTATAGATGAAAACTGTTGCATTAAGGTTGCAATCTAAGGTACTTTACAAATAAATCAGAAAAAAAGAGAAAATCCTGCCAAGAAGAGATGAGACAGATAAGTGAAAAAATCAGAAAGAAAAATAGAGTATTTGAGAGTTTCAAGGAAGATTGTTTGAAGTTATGTGAAATTCTGCCGATAGATCAAAATAGATGCTAACTTAAATGAATCTTTTGAATATTTAACACTGAGGTAATTATCTTTGAAAATAGTATTTTCAGTTAGATTGGGAGGATATCAAGACAAATTAGCTAAAGTTAAAAAGGTATCCTCATATTCCCCTCCAATTTGCACACTTCTGACATAACAAGCTAACTTTATAGTATGCAATTTTTCTGTTTGTATACTCATACATCTGTTGCGGTTGATTGAATGGTTTTTCAAAATTTTCACTTCACTGTAGCAGTACTTGACATACACACCCCCTTGGCATGAACCAGATCTTGAATTTAGCCATGTGGTTATTTTGCCAATGTGATTTTAGTGGATGAAAAACAGACCTGTTATAAATCTATGCTTACATTGTTGTGCATTTTTGCTTTGGCATCACATATAATATAATTAGGGCTTCCATGATAACTCAGTGGTAAAGAATCCACCTGCAATGCAGTAGACACAGGGGACACAGGTTTGATCTCTGGGTCAGGAAGATTCCCTGGAGAACTTGCAATCCACTCCAGTATTTTTTCTCGGAAACCTATGGACAGAGAAGCCTGGTGGACTATAGTCTGTGAGGTCACAGAGTCAAACATGGCTTAGCGACTAACAACAACAATAAGATGGTTATACAGCAAATGCCTTATTAACTATAGTTTTATTATAAGGAATTAGTGCTCATTTCTGAATATGGGAGATGAGTAGTCTCAAGATCTGCAGCTGGCAAGCTGGATACCCAGGGGAGCTGATGGTTTAAGTTCTAGTCCTAAAGCCAGCAGGCTCATGCTTGATCCAACAAGTGCAGATGCTTCAGTTCAAAGGTGAAGGCAGGAAAACACTAATCAGTCAGTGCAGTTCACTCATTCAATCTTTGTGAATCCAAATCTTTGTGATCCCATGAACCACAGCACGCCAGGGTTCCCTGTCTAACACCAACTCCTGGAGTTCACCCAAACCCATGTCCATCGAGTCAGTGATGCCATTCAACCATCTCATCCTNTTTTCAAAAAAAAAACAAGTGTGCGTGTGTGGAATAGTTTCAAGAAAGGTGAAATCGATGTGAACATTTTATCAATGACTATCAAACAAGTTCAGGGCACAGGTCTGCTTGGTATAGGATGGGATGTCAAGGGGGAGCTGGGTGGGAGAGGGATGGATTGGGAGTTTGGGGATTCGCAGATGCAAACTATTATAATACAGAATGGATAAACAACAAGGCCCTCCTGTGTAGCACAGGGAACTATCTTCAGTATCTTGTGATAAACCATAAAGGAAAAGAATATGAAAGAGAATATATATATATTTATACATATATATGTATAATTGAATCTCTTTGCTGTACAGCAGAAACTAACATTAAATCAGCTATACATCAATTAAAGAAAAAAAGATGTGCAGAGCTAGGCTGTGCAGGGTTGGCATAGCAGCTCTACAAGGCCGTCAGGGAACTAGGCTTCTTGAATTGTTCTGCTAAAGCATCCTTAAGTGAACATCACCATGAGTGGCTTTCTTCCTTACGGTTACCTCATGGTTGCCAAATTGCTGCTCCACCTCCAATATCATATCCATATTCTAGGAGGAAGAAGAAGGAAGTGACAGGAAAGAGAAAAGGACAGTATCAGGAAAGCAAAAACTTTCCCAAGAATCCCCAGCTCACTTCCACTAAAGCAATGTCACACGGTCCCCTGTTAACTGCAAAGGAAGCCAGAGTAGTGCTTTAGCGGGCAATATTGCTTCCCTAAACGGGTTGAACTTGTTGAGTAATGAAGAGCAGGGTAGGTTACTATCTGGCATCTTCACAAAAACAAATCACTCTGTCATGAGGGTAAAATCACTTCTCCAGAAAAGAACAGATAACATCACCTGATAGGGGCTTCCCTGGTGGTCCAGTGGTTAAGACTCCGCCCCCCCCCCCCCCCCCNCTATCTGGCATCTTCACAAAAACAAATCACTCTGTCATGAGGGTAAAATCACTTCTCCAGAAAAGAACAGATAACATCACCTGATAGGGGCTTCCCTGGTGGTCCAGTGGTTAAGACCCCCCCCCCCCCTCCCCGCCCCAGTGTAGGCAACACAGGTTCCATCCCTGGTCTGGGAACTAAGATCCCACCTGCTGTGGAGCAACTACATGCCCTGTAGCCCGCCTTCTGCAACTGAGACACAATGTAGCCAAATAAATAAATTAAAAAGGAAATCACTTGATAATTCTGGGAAGGAAGAGATAGATTACCCACTTCAGAATGGGTAGGGCAATCAGGAAAGGCTGCATGGAGGAAGCTGCATTGAACTCAGCAGTGAAATTGAAGAAGGATTTGAATGTGGACAGAGGAGAGTTACAAGATGAAAAGCTGGAGGCTCCAGAGCAGGGGGTGGCTCGGGCTGCAGGGATGTGTAAAAAGAGGACTTAAGGGTGTAGGGTGGGCTTTTCTGATGGCTCAGCAGTAAAGAATCCACCTGGAATGCAGGAGATTCGGTTCCTTCCCTGGGCCAGGAAGATCCCTTGGAGGAGGAAATTGCAACCACTCCAGTATTCTTTTTTTTTTTTTTAATTAAAATTTTTTTTATTATTTTACTTTACAATACTGTATTGGTTTTGCCATACAATGACATGAATCCGCCACGGGTGTACATGAGTTACCAATCCTGAACCCCCCCTCCCACCTCCCTCCCTATATCATCTCTCTGGGTCATCCCAGTGCACCAGCCCCAAGCATCCTGTATCCNGTCCTGTGGCCACTGCTGAGTTTTCTAAATTTGCTGGCATATTGAGTGCAGCACTTTTACAGCATCATCTATCAGGATTTGAAATAGCTCAACTGAAATTCCATCACCTCCACTAGGTTTGTTGATACTGATGCTTCCTAAGGCCCACTTGACTGCACATTCCAGGATGTCTGGCTCTAGGTGAGTGATGTTTGAGCTCAAATCAGTAGGGCAGATGGAGTTTCCTCATAGGGGAAAGAATCACTCTTTTTGTTGCACTCAGGCCATCCACACTATGGAGGGCAATCTGCTTTATTTAGTCTATTACTTCAAATGTTAGTCTCATCCAAAAACATCCTCCCCAAACAGACACACCCAGATAATATTTGACCAAATATCTGGGCACCTGGTGGTCCAGTCAATTTGACACTTGAGACTATATATCACAGATAAAGTAAAGAGAAAAAGACATCCAAATAAAAGAAAGTAGAGGAGTAAAGGTGGACACAATACTGATATATACATACCTGTAAATATATATTAACATATACACACGTGCATGCATATTCACTCAGTTGTGTCTGATTCTTTGTGACCCCATGGATTGTAGACCACCAGACTCCCTCTGTCCATGGAATTTCCCAGGCAAGGACACTGGTGTGGGTTGCCCCTTCCTTCTCCAGGGGATCCTCTCAATGAAGGGATTGAACCTACATCTCTTCCATTTCCTCCACTGGCAGGTGGATTCTTTACTATCTGAACCACCAGATATATATATCTGTACATGGTATTATATGATGGCATTAGTGAGAAAGGAGGATAGACCTGCTGTGACTTAAACTATGATATATTGGGTGTTAGTGATTGAATTATCACAAGGACGCCAAAGGGACCACATAAATTAAGATCTAAACTTGGGCAACTTGGCCAGGAAAACAAGCATGGTGTTTGCCTTCAGTGTTCTGAACAGTCATGGAACTAGTGTTACTCTACATATGATACATCATTGACTAAACAGCTTAAAATGTCTGAGTGAAATATCTTGGAAATTAAAGCTTTATGTAATGGGATATGGAAACTATGAAAAAGAAATGTTTTAGTGTATTTTCTGGTTATGTTATTGATATCATTGTTAAAGCTATTTGACCCTTTAGTTTACATGAATTTTTATTCATATTTTATATCATCCATTATAAGTAAAATCATGCATAGATTTTCACAGTATTAATCTGTTTTTAAATGTATTTCAATGTTTATAATACAGCTTTTGAGGATTTTGCCCTGAATGAAAAGAAAAATTTAATTTGGCCATCTTTAACAAAACTGATAAAATGATTAATACTAAATAGCAATCTGACTCTTCATGGATTAAGTAATTTTCTGGAAAATTAAATAAAACTGGTTGGTAATTATGCATTCATTTCATAAGTTAATAAATATGTTAAAATTGAGTAGCTAAATCATATCATATAAATTATATTTTAAACCAGTGTTTCTTAACTTAGACTTTGAAAGAAGCAATCACTTAAGTGGATTATCATATAATATTCATAATAAAGAACTAATCAATGTAGACATTCATTCTTCTTTTCATTTAAGTTTGAAAAGTTTCTATTGACCTATCTTCAAATTCTCTCAGCTATGTCATGTCTATCAATGAGTTCATTAAGGCATTATTCACTTCATGTTAGAGTGGCATTTAATTTTACTTTTAATTGGAGGATAATTACTTTACAATATTGTGATGGTTTCTGCCATATGTCAACATAGTGGTATTTTATAGATATTCCATTTCTCTGATTATGTTATCCATCTCTTCTTGCATACTGCATATTGTTAAGACAGGGAGGGCCTTTGGTGTGTTAATAATAGTTACTTTAATTTCCCTGATTTTCCAACATCTCTGTCATAACTGAAACTGGTTCTGATTATTTCTTTGTCTCTTTAGACTAATTTCTCTTGTTTTTTGTTGTACTTTGTAATGTTTAGTTGAAAGCTAAGCAGGCTGTGGGCTTCCCAGGTGGCACTAATGGTAAAGAAACTGCAATACAAGAGACATAATGAGACAGGGGTTTGATCCCTGGGTCAGGAAGATCTCCTGGAGCAGGGCATGATAACTCACTCCAGAGTTATTTCCTGGAGAATCCCATGGACAGGTGAGCTGGGCAGGCTACAATCTATGGAGTTGCAAATAGACATGACTGAAGCAACTATCAGGCACTCAAGAACAGGCTGTATCTGGTAATAAAAACTGAAAGAAATGGAATGAGGATTGATGATAATATGGCCTGCAGTCTGGCTGCATTTAATATTTGGTGAAGTTATAGGTTTCAGAGGTTAAAAATTCCTCTAGTGTCCTGATCTATGTCTCCTCACTTGTTTTAGGGTCTTCCCTTGGTGTTTTTCCTCAGAGAATTTCTGTGTCTTGCAGTTTTTTGGCCCTTACCCCCTGTTACTATAGTGGAGCCCTGTTGATGTAGTGAAAGGTTTGGGGAAGGAAACATTCTATCATCTCCTGATTAAATTTTGGTTAACAGGCTTGTATCTTGGGTCCATGACCTCAAAAATGTTTCTCCAGTGATCCTAAAACATTTCCTTGATGTTCAGACTCCTGTTGAGATTTTTCTTTTTTTTTTTTTCCCTCTTGTGTGAGACAGGAAGCTTAGAGGATGCTGCTGAGGGAAGAACAGTCTTCTAAAGATGGGATAATATTCTGGCTTTTTTTTTTTTCTCTCTCTCTTAAATTGTAAGTTTTTGTTATAGAAAATGCCTTAGATATGTTTCAAAATTATCATTATTCTCCTGCTCCTGTAAGAGGTGAGGGAGTAGGTAGTTTTGGGATCTTTGCTTCCTCACTGGGAGAACTTGGTAGGATTCCTGGAGGAAAAGATTGAGACACTGATGAATTTCTCATTTTCCGAACAGTCTACACTCAACCTCCAGTAATTCATCAAAATTATGTCAGTTCTCCAATTCACCAGTTTAAGTAGCCCTACCAATTTGTAACTCCAGTGGTTGATGCTCCAGGCAAGCAGATGTTGGTGTGACTCCCTGGATGTACCTGTCTGCAGATTTTGGTGGTAGTTTGACCTATAACCTCAGTTTTCTGATGAGTCCAAATAAAATTGTTAAATTTGTTTGCTCTACATTTTTTTTATTACTGTAACAGAAGAGGTGACAACTTCAAATCCTTTATATTTTGAAATGGAAAGTTTCTGATAATTTTCTCCTAATGCTTTAGATGAAGTGTTTAAATGAAATGATATGCTTTCAAACTAAGTGTTTTCCAAGATGTGCACATTTTATTCTGATAGCTTTTTTCATATGCAGAGAAAATATCAGCTTTTAGATAAATGTTAAAATTTGACAAAGTGTTATTAAAACCAAATGGATTTAATTTTTTTTCCAACACACAAGATGATCAACTGAGCTAACATTTCTAATTTGTAAAATTCACATTAAAATTTAAGAGACAACTCATAAACAGATCTTGCCTTTTAATATCATTAGGCATTAGGTTTCCTTGGGGAAACAGTGGTTTCTAGAACTAGGGCAACAAAAATACAAAAGTGAGTCTAAAGCATTCTACAAGAAAAACAAGAAAGTGCTTAAGTGCGCGCGCGCACACACACACACACACACACACACACACACACACGCACGATAGAGATATGCCCAGAGACACAGGAGCCAAAACTGTAATACTTTGAGCAACATTATATGATAAAGGGATATTTAATTATAAACAACTTATGAATATCCATGAATCCATACTGAGGTAAATAAATGACTGAATAAATAAATAGAGGAAAGCGGTTTAGCTTTCCACACAGAAGAGTTTCAAGTAACTCTTGTGGATACTTTACCCTCAAGGAAATGGAACATAACTCTCAACACCTTAAGTGGGTGATTAATGATTTCCTTTCAAAGAGGGGAGTATAGAAATGGAAAAAAAAATGAAGTAAGTTGACAAGAAACTTGAAAAACACTGCTACAGCCAGGTGACAAGCATACCGTCAACACTGGTAAGTCACGCCCACAACAGTTAACCACTGATGAGATGTAATGAGAGTGGCCCTTCACCTTAAGCTCTTCTTCTCAAAACACATAACTCCATCTAGTAATGAGGAAAATAATTGAGAAACATTATACAAAATGCCTTATCAGTACTTGCTATAGACTGAACTATTTCCTGTTAAAATTCATATTTTGAAGTTTTAATTTCAAATGTGACTTCTGGAAGAGACAGGATTTTTGAGAGATAGCTAAGGTTAAATGTAGCCATAAGTGTGGGGCCCTGGTCTCATAGGACTATGGTCTTATAAAAAGAGTAAAATATGTATCTTTTCCCACAGCATGTGAGGACCCATTGAGAAGACAAATGTCTACAAGCCCTCATCAGGATCTAACATGAGGGCACCTGAACCTTAGCCTTTCAGTTTTAAAAACTGTGAGAAATTTAAATTAAATGAATAAATTTCTATTATTTAAGCCATTCAGCATATGGTATTTCATTAAAGCATCCTTAGCAGACTAATACAGTACTCATCAAACATATCAAGGTTATAAAATACAAGGAAAGCCTGAGAAACTGTAACATGTAAGGGAACTTTAATTAAAACTAAATGTAATGTAGTATCCTGGAAAAGATACTAGAAGAAAAGGATTCATTATGTGGGAAGTCTAGAGAAAGCACAGATGTCACTTAATAATGCTATAGTTGTTCTATAGTTGTTCATTAGTTGTGACAAATGTACCATGCCAGTGTAAGAGTTAATAAAAGGGAGAATCCCACATGGGGTAAAAGAGAACCCTCTCACTATTGTCACACTTCAAATCTAAAACTATTGAAAATGATTTTACCTAATTTATGTATGAATATGTGCACACAGAAGGTCTGTAAATTTTTCTGACAGTTCAATTAATCACTTCATAAACAATTGTTGAAGAAATCTCAGAAATGATACTCCAGTGAGTCTAGAAATTAGAAGTGAATAAGAATGTCCTTTTGGGGAATCTCACAGTGTGATGAAAAAATAATAACTCTCATAGTTTACTGCATTGTGTATTTTTATTATGCTTAATTTCTAGTTCAACAATTGTTCTATCACATATCTAAAATGCAGTCTTTGGCTTATTCATTTTATGATCCACTTAGAAGGAAAAAATGTAAATATATGTTTTTCAGTTGACTCACTTGTAAAACTGAAGAATTGGCTTGATGAGCACAGTCAAATTTCTAGCTCTAAATATTGTATGTTTTATGATTCAAGAAGCAAATAGAATGGTATTATACAGTTTTTCATGTTTTCACTTTTCCAGAAGCCAGCAAACTTAGTACCCTGTAGCATATCTACAGCAAGAATTATCCTTTATAGGAAATATTCCAATAAAGAATCTTTTTTAATATTCTGTATGTTAGAGTATAAAGAGACTCTCTGGCTCAAGAAAATCAAGTTGAGAATTTTAGAGGCCTTGCAGATATTTTTGACTAAAAAAAAAAAAAAGACTACTTTCTCTCATTTGCCTTACGTTTAGAGATAAATATAAAATATTTTAATATTACTATCTATGGAGTATATTTCATATTTTATTACAATAAGTTAAATATATTGCGTAACTTGCATAAACTTTTGCCACAGATGTTTTAACCTTATTCACTGAAATCTAAAATTAAGTTTCACAATTTGCTGGTTATTTTCAAACACAGGTGGAAAACTGTCATGGAAGCTACCATGAAGTCCTGCAGCAAAAGGTCAATTTCTTCTGTAAATTAATGAATTCAAGTATTTAGAAAAGTAATTTATGAGAACAGTTAACTTAGTTATATATTCTTCTGAGTTCCTAGCTCTTGTGTCTCTGCAAATAATCCTGTATGATAGCCAAGAACCACCTGACTAAGTAATAAGCATCCTTAAACCCAGTTACTGACAGAAACAATTTTAGAAAAATGATGGCTGCCTCCTTTGATCAGAAAGAAAATGTAATATGGATTTGTAGCTATGTCCCCAAGGTATTGACAGTGGCCATTTCCCCCAGACATAGCGGGGTAAAAATATCATATGTTTTATTTCAAAAACAATTCTCTTTCAATTGAAATGTTGATTCCATGGTTAATGATGTGGTAAGATGAAAATAATTTCCAAGTGGAAAACTAGGAAAGTGACTTCCGATTTGAATAGTCTCTATATCCAGAAACATGGTTTGAATCCAACACTAAGGCTCCTTTCATATAGTACATATATACATACATAGTATATATATATATATATATGCACACACACATATATAATATTATATACACCTTTTAAATATACCTATTGTATGAAAGTGAAAGTGTTAGTCACTTAGTCATTTCCAACTCTTTGCAATCCCATGGACTGTAGCCTGCCAAGCTTCTCTGTCCATAGAAATGTCCAGCAATAATACTGGAGTGAGTAGTTACTCCCTTCTCCAGGAAATATTCCCAACCTAGGAATCAAATCTGGGTTGTCTGCACTGCAGGCAGATTCTTTACTATCTTAGCCAGACTGTATAACTTTTATTTATTACATGTACATATATAGATAGTATATAACTATTAAATATTTCTATTAATACATAATAATATATTTTAAGTATATTATATTGTTCAATATGTTAGTGTACCTTTTAATATGTTATACTTTATTGCATTTCATAGATACTGTGTTTTTACAAATAGAAGGTTTGTGACAACTTGACATTGAGCAAGTCTATTGGTGCCATTTTCTTTTACATTTATTCATTTCCTGTTTTTGTGTCACATTTTGGTAATCCTCACAATATTTCAAACTTTTTCACTTTTATCATTTTTGCTATGGTGATCTGTGATCACTGATTTTTGATTCTATGATAACTCTGAAAGCTCAGAGATGCTTAGCATTTTTAGCAATAAAATACAGCTTAATTAAAGTATTTACATTGTGTTTTTATAGATAGTGCTACTGTACACTTAAAAGACCACAGGCTAGTGTAAAAATAACCTTTAAATGCACTGATTCTGCAGTCCATGGGGTTGCAAAGAGCTGGACAAGACTTAGTGACTGAACAACAACAAACAATGCACTGGGAAATAAAAAATTGATGGGACTTTTTAACTGAGATATTTTATTACAGTGATCTGGAACTGAACCTACATTATTTTTAACGTATGTCTGTATCTATACAATATATTATATATTGATTTTATATATATGAGAAGTAAAGTTGCTCAGTTGTGTATGGCTCTTTTCGATCCCATTGACTGTAGCCTACCAGGCTCCTACATCGATGGAATTATCCAGGCCAGAGTACTGGAGTGGGTTGTCGTTTCCTTGTTCAGGAGATCTTCCCGAATCAAAGATCGAACCCAGGTCTTCTGCATTGCAGGCAAACTCTTTACTCTCGGAACAATGGGGGAAACCCCGTGGCTTTCCACACACATATATATGTGTGTGTGTGTGTGTGTGTGTGTGTGT
>SJYV01046368.1:183465-213687 GCA_006410875.1 Neotragus pygmaeus | reverse complement strand
TCAGGTTTGTCCGTCCAGGGAATTTTCCATGCAAGAGTGCTGGAGTGGATTGCCGTTTCCTTCTCCAGGGGATCTTCCTGACCCAGGAATCGAACCCAGGTTTCCCACGTTGCAGGCAGACGTTTTACCATCTGAGCCACCAGGGAAGCCTTTTAATTTCATGGCTGCAATCACCATCTGCAGTGATTTTGAGGCTGTTAGTACAGAGTTCAACAATATTAGCAATCTAAAATCTCTTAATAAATGTGTGGATGGATGAATGAATGAATACAGAAAAAATAAGCCTATTACATATGTGTGCCCAAAGACTCAGTAATCATTATTATCACATGAGAAAATGTAGTGGTATTTGTCCCTTCTGACATAGAACTTGACCAAAGGATGAGCTTGGATGGATAAACTTCAAGCTTTGTTTGGCTTTTCAAACAAATCAAGTTGCCAGAAAATTATTTAATTTCTTTTTCCTAATTTCCATAATTATTTTATTAATTTTCCATCATCCACAAATTTTTATTCTTTTGGTTCAATTCTGTCATCCATGGCTGACAGCCTTGTTTCATACTTCATTGATCAGAAAGTACCTGTGAGTTCCTAGCTGCAGACTTGAAATGCCAACAATGTGTCCAGAATCTAGGCTGTCACATGACATCATCAAGATGGACCCAGAGGACCAAAATCAAATGCTCACATGTGATTCAGGGTTCCTTTCTCTACAACCAGAAGAACACACAGTCATCACCACTACCTTACCCTCACCCAAGCCCTTATTTTCACTTGCCATCTTGGAGAGGAACAAGAGGAAGAAAAGGATATTTCAAGGATTGTTTTATTTAAAGAAGATAATAACCTAACAAAATCATAGGAAACTTCTGTCAATTTTAACCCTTTTTGGTTCTAAGCTATCCAGCTAAGTTAGGATTCATGAAAAAGCTAGTCAGAAATGAAAAGAAAACCTAAGTTTCTGTTTTACATAAAAAGATTTTCCATGTGGATTTCAATTCCCAAATGTATTCTATGGTTAATTTCACACATCCTAATTTATTCCTTATTGTCATTCATTCCTTAGTACTCTCCACAATGAAAGCATCACTAAGTTGAACATTTCCTCATATCCTGTAACCTTAATTTGCTAAATTCAATAAGTACTTATTAGACACCATCTTCCTCAACTTTAGCATTTGTCAGAAAACATGCTTTTAAGAAAATATTTTTCTTCTGGTTTCTCTGATACTATGATTTCCTATTTTTTAGTTTAGTGCTTAGGTCATTCCTGCTCATTCTCTTCGGTTAGAACTCCTCTGCTACCTCTTACCTAAGTATCAGGCCTCTTTCTTGCTTCTCTGTAATCTCTCCAGGTGGTCTCATTCATTCTCAGTATTTCACATACCCCTTCTTGTTATGGCTCACTATTATAGGCTGTGTGCATGCTTAGACATTCAGTTACGTCTGAATCTTTGTGACTCCATGGACTGTAATCCACCAAGTTCCTCTGTCCATGGTATTCCTCAGGTAAAAATACTGAAGTGGATTGCCATTTCCTTCTCTAGGGGATCTTTCTGACTCAGGGATTGAACACAGGTATCCCGCATTCTAGATGGACTCTTTACCATTTGAATCACCAAGGAAGCCCATTATAGACTATACTTCTTCTATCCAGATACATATTTCAAATTGGTTACTTAACTTTTCCATTCAGCTGATTGACAGAACGCAACATGCTAGTAACTGAAGTTGAACTTGAAGCTCCATTACTTTGGCCACCTGGTGCGAAGAGTCAACTCATTTGAAAAGACCCTGATGTTGGGAAAGATTGAGGGGCAGGAGGAGAAGGGGATGACAGAGGATGAGATGGTTGGATGGCATCACTGATTCAATGGACATCAGTTTGAGCAAACTCAGGGAGATAGTGAAGGACAGGGAGTCCTGGCATGCTTTAGTCTATGGGGTCTCAAATAATTGGACACAACTTAGTGATTGAACAACAACAAAAAAATAACTAAACATGACATAATATGGCCAAAATAACATGCCCAGAATGAAACTCTGATCGAGGCCCATTCACAATTCAATTCTGTCTATTATGTTCTCTACATTAATTATCCTTCTTCCAGTCACTCAAGCTGAAGACACAGAAACATCATTTAATACTAACCTCTATTAAACCATTAGAGCCAATCCATCATAAAGTACTGTAAATTGTAACTCCCACATATATCTCAAAGCTGTCTATTTTTCTCCAGCTCAGTGACAACCACATGAGTCTAAGCCAACATCTGTCATGTGCATTACTGTAAGGGTTTCCAAATTGGTCTTTCCTTCTCCACAATTTACCTTGGAAAAAATTAAAAAAAAAAAAAAAAGAAAATCTTTTTTTTCCTCACACAGCAGCCAGAGTGGTTAAAAAAAAAAAAAAAAAACACCACACCTCTAAATTGGCTTCTGCTCTCCTCTATATTTAGGATAAAATCTAACATTTGTAAATCCTGTATTTTTGTCCAGAAGGTCTTATATGATTCAGTCCCTTCTGAATGGACTTGTTTTATTTCATTGTAAACTCCATGGCTTCCGATAGGATTGTTTCTTCTTCCTGAGATATCAAACTATGCTTGCTAACCATGCTTAGTTAAAAGTCTTTTAAAAATGAGACACACATTCATAAAATAGAAAACATTATTTTTCTACCACCCAGCTTAAAGTAGGACCATAAATTCCTTTGAAAATTCTTCCCAGTTTATATCCCTGGCTATGCCTTATTTCTTACAGAAAATTACTTTTATGTTAGCAGTTCTCTTGCAATGGCAAGTACCTGGGGAAGGAAATCTTGTTTCATAAACACATATGTTTAAAAGTTAGGGAGCAGACAGTATTTGACCATTTATTAACCTACAACATTAACAACTTTATATGATTCAAACTAGCATATATTCAAATTGAATATAAATGAGACAAAATTAATTCCAATATAACTATATATCATTTTACACTCATTATTTCCACTCATTCTGGGACTTGTCCATTCAAGCCATGTTTCTATTAAATGCCAATGTGATCAAATATATTAATATAATATTTTTAAGAAATATTAAAACTAGGTGATGAAATTTTCTTTTCCAGTTGAAGAGTTGTAATGTTGACAAATACATTTTAATCTTTAATTTGTGTATGTATGGAAGAATGAATTTTTAAAATATATTTTCATTAGTCGAAAGTGTAGGACCGATTTTCCAATGTTATTAGTAAAAAGGTCTATTTATGTTTCACTGACCTCTCATATATTCACAAATACTTAATGTAGGTCAACTTCAAATTCTGAAGTCTTTATTGCACCAATGAAAAAAATACTTAAATTATTAAAACTTTTAAGAAGTAAAAATATGTGCTAGATACAGTCTCTAAACACTTATTTTTTTTCATCATATACAATTCTTAATAAAGCATACATGCACAGCTTTGTCTTCAGTTTTTAATGGTGTATATAATTTGATATTCTAACTTCTAAGCCATGAGAATTTGGTAGGTTTTAGAATGTTCTAATTGTCTTTGATAGCCTATTTCTCTAAAATATTTCTTAGTCAGAACTTTCTCTTCTTTTCCTATTTTGGGATTACATATGTCCTTATTTATTTCTGAAAAATTAATCTCTATTATTTCTTCAAAAATTTCCACTTCAAATATTTGAATATTTAAAATTTCCACCTCAAATATTTCAATATTATTTTAAGTTTGATTATTTTTTATCCAGTTATTGATCTTTCTGTGCCTATTCTATTTAAAATTATATTTCTTTGCTACCTTTTCAAATTTATAGATTCTTTTGTGAATCTTCTTTAAATTACTCACATTTGTTATTCCAACTTGTATCAGTTTTTTCTGGGGTTGCCACAGAAAATTCCACAGACTGGGGACTTCATTCAGTAGAAATTTGTTTCTCATAATTCAGAGGCTAGAAGTCAAGATTAAAGAGCCCCTGAGGTTTGTTTGTCTATCCTTGGCTTGCGGATAGTTACTTCGTCTCACCATCTTCACATGGTCTTTTCTCTGTTTTTACAACCTGGTGTCTCTGTGTGTCTAAATTTCCTTTTCTCACAGTGATGTTAGTCATACTGGATTAGGGCTCACCTAAAGGCTTCATTTTAACTTAGTGGTCTCTTTAGAGACTCAGACTCCAAGTGCTGTCATACTCTGGGTTCAGCCTTCAGTGTATGAATTGGGGAGAGGGGGCAAAATTCAGCACATAATACAGCTCATAATTTATTCTTCAGATGCATGTTATACTATTGATATCTTTATAAAAATTCAGCTATCATAATTTCATATGTAAATCAGTCCATTTTTAGAAGTTTTTCCTTTTTCTTATATCATATTTATAAAATATATATTTTAATTTTATTATCAATGCCTCTGTTCTAACACTTCTACCTCTTATGACATTTGTAATCAAATTTTCTCTTTTACTTTTTGTTATTCTTTTTGTAAGTTCATTTTAAATTAGTCTCCCTCCTCAGGTGTCTTATTTAAGTACATGATTGAGTGAAGGATGAACTTACTTTTGTTTGCTAAGTTCCCAGCAGCTATTCCTCAAGGTCAGAAAATTCCTTTTATCTCCATAGGAAAAGCAGCTTTGGGCAGTGAGCTCCCAAACTACTCTTTTAGATTGGAAAAGGAAATTGTGTGTGTGCGTGTTGGGGTTGGGGGTTTAATACCAGAGAACAGTTGATAGATCACTCAATGTTTTCTGCAACTCTTGAACAGACCAAGATTTCTGATTTACTTGTCTGGAATAAGAGATTTTGCTAATGCNATAAATTCCTTTGAAAATTCTTCCCAGTTTATATCCCTGGCTATGCCTTATTTCTTACAGAAAATTACTTTTATGTTAGCAGTTCTCTTGCAATGGCAAGTACCTGGGGAAGGAAATCTTGTTTCATAAACACATATGTTTAAAAGTTAGGGAGCAGACAGTATTTGACCATTTATTAACCTACAACATTAACAACTTTATATGATTCAAACTAGCATATATTCAAATTGAATATAAATGAGACAAAATTAATTCCAATATAACTATATATCATTTTACACTCATTATTTCCACTCATTCTGGGACTTGTCCATTCAAGCCATGTTTCTATTAAATGCCAATGTGATCAAATATATTAATATAATATTTTTAAGAAATATTAAAACTAGGTGATGAAATTTTCTTTTCCAGTTGAAGAGTTGTAATGTTGACAAATACATTTTAATCTTTAATTTGTGTATGTATGGAAGAATGAATTTTTAAAATATATTTTCATTAGTCGAAAGTGTAGGACCGATTTTCCAATGTTATTAGTAAAAAGGTCTATTTATGTTTCACTGACCTCTCATATATTCACAAATACTTAATGTAGGTCAACTTCAAATTCTGAAGTCTTTATTGCACCAATGAAAAAAATACTTAAATTATTAAAACTTTTAAGAAGTAAAAATATGTGCTAGATACAGTCTCTAAACACTTATTTTTTTTCATCATATACAATTCTTAATAAAGCATACATGCACAGCTTTGTCTTCAGTTTTTAATGGTGTATATAATTTGATATTCTAACTTCTAAGCCATGAGAATTTGGTAGGTTTTAGAATGTTCTAATTGTCTTTGATAGCCTATTTCTCTAAAATATTTCTTAGTCAGAACTTTCTCTTCTTTTCCTATTTTGGGATTACATATGTCCTTATTTATTTCTGAAAAATTAATCTCTATTATTTCTTCAAAAATTTCCACTTCAAATATTTGAATATTTAAAATTTCCACCTCAAATATTTCAATATTATTTTAAGTTTGATTATTTTTTATCCAGTTATTGATCTTTCTGTGCCTATTCTATTTAAAATTATATTTCTTTGCTACCTTTTCAAATTTATAGATTCTTTTGTGAATCTTCTTTAAATTACTCACATTTGTTATTCCAACTTGTATCAGTTTTTTCTGGGGTTGCCACAGAAAATTCCACAGACTGGGGACTTCATTCAGTAGAAATTTGTTTCTCATAATTCAGAGGCTAGAAGTCAAGATTAAAGAGCCCCTGAGGTTTGTTTGTCTATCCTTGGCTTGCGGATAGTTACTTCGTCTCACCATCTTCACATGGTCTTTTCTCTGTTTTTACAACCTGGTGTCTCTGTGTGTCTAAATTTCCTTTTCTCACAGTGATGTTAGTCATACTGGATTAGGGCTCACCTAAAGGCTTCATTTTAACTTAGTGGTCTCTTTAGAGACTCAGACTCCAAGTGCTGTCATACTCTGGGTTCAGCCTTCAGTGTATGAATTGGGGAGAGGGGGCAAAATTCAGCACATAATACAGCTCATAATTTATTCTTCAGATGCATGTTATACTATTGATATCTTTATAAAAATTCAGCTATCATAATTTCATATGTAAATCAGTCCATTTTTAGAAGTTTTTCCTTTTTCTTATATCATATTTATAAAATATATATTTTAATTTTATTATCAATGCCTCTGTTCTAACACTTCTACCTCTTATGACATTTGTAATCAAATTTTCTCTTTTACTTTTTGTTATTCTTTTTGTAAGTTCATTTTAAATTAGTCTCCCTCCTCAGGTGTCTTATTTAAGTACATGATTGAGTGAAGGATGAACTTACTTTTGTTTGCTAAGTTCCCAGCAGCTATTCCTCAAGGTCAGAAAATTCCTTTTATCTCCATAGGAAAAGCAGCTTTGGGCAGTGAGCTCCCAAACTACTCTTTTAGATTGGAAAAGGAAATTGTGTGTGTGCGTGTTGGGGTTGGGGGTTTAATACCAGAGAACAGTTGATAGATCACTCAATGTTTTCTGCAACTCTTGAACAGACCAAGATTTCTGATTTACTTGTCTGGAATAAGAGATTTTGCTAATGCTCCTGATTTATGCAATCAAGGGGTAGACATTAATTTTCCCAGGGAAATTGTTCCTTTTATTCTAATTATTCGTCCTCCAAGAAATCTTCTTGCTCTCTTCTGCTGCAGCTAATAATCAGCTCCCAAGGACTGCAAGGAGATCCAACCAGTCCATCCTAAAGGAGATAAGTCCTGGGTGTTCACTGAAAGGACTGATGTTAAAGCTGAAACTCCAATATTTTGGCCACCTGATGTGAAGAGCTGACTCATTGGAAAAGACTCTGATGCTGGGAAAGATTGAGGGAAGGAGGAGGAGGGGACAACAGAGGATGAGATGGTTTGGGTGGACTCCAGGAGTTGGTGATGCATAGAGAGGCCTGGCATGCTGCAGTTCATGGGGTCAAAAAGAGTCAGACATGTCTGAATGACTCAACTGAACTGAACCTGGCCAGCAAAACACATACATTCACTATATTGTTTTCTGACAGCTTTTGTATTTTTTTTTCCCAAATCTTGGATGCTCTGTGTTTTAAGATTTGATCTTACTTGCAGGAGACTGTAGGACTAGCTATTTAACATCTTTGCAGAAACTTGAAAATCTCAGCCTCATGCTATTCTTATTATTATTGTCATAATTACTATCATATTGAATATGCTATGACACTTTCTTCCAACAAAAATCCCAACTGATTAGGAGCAATGGAAATACAATCAAACCTGAAGGATCCCTGATTTTTCCCATATATGTAGCACATAAGGACTTGTTAAGTGGTTGAAAATGTTATTTAATAAATAAATTATTTATTGAGTTAAAAACTCTAGGGAACTTATCTATTCATATTTACCTGAAAATGCATGCTGTATTTCATATTTTATTATGTATTTTCTTAGCTTCTAGTTGCAATCAGTTCTTGAAAATGAGACATCATCTCTGATGTATGCTAGGTATCTAGCAGACATTGTTATTAGAAGATTTTTTTTTATTCTTTCCATATAGATTACATAGACATTTACATGAAATTATTGCATATGTTTATATGCCTTACTGGACTGTGAATCTATTAAAGTCAAGAGCTATTCCTCTTTAAGCAATTAAATACAATGACATCAAGTATTTGTTCAGAGATTTTCAAGTGTCATATACATTTTTGACTGAGATGATTCTGACCCAATCACCTTCAATGCAGGCATGAGGGTGGAGAACCATGAATACAAAGACTCATAAATAATAAATGTTGAAAAGTGAAGATTGCTTTGTGGTTACAAATTTAGCTGTAGATAACAGGAATGCATGTCTAGGTAGGCCTTTGTTATAAGGGTTTAACTGAGTCTAAGTGTTTAGCTGGTCAGACAGCACTCCAGGGAGAAGAACCCATTTGAATATTTAGAAGCACATTAAACATGAATCAAAAGTTAAACTAAAATCCAAAGCTAAACTAGACAGATGTAAATTTACAGCTGATAGTTCTCAGAACTCTCTTGTCTGTTAGATGGTTACCAGATTCTTTAATTATAGGAACCAAATATTACATGGGTAAGTGACATAAATGCAAAGTTAAGTTAAAAAGCAATCACTCACAAAAAAAGCCCAACTTTAGAAAAAAAGGAGAGATAGGATTTGTCAAAATAAAACATTCTAACAGAAGAATGCTTTATGAAATTTAACAATATATTGTGATACCAAACTACACAGTATAATCCGTATTTAAATAGAAACCCATGTTTAATACTAGATAGTTCTCTGTTCTTTTTGCATTTTGGTTTTATTTAACTTTTAAATAACTGGGGGTGTACAGGAGCATTTATGGATCTGAAAAGTATACCCTGACTTCAGACTTTGCCTTCAAGTTATTTTCAATTTGAATGAAAACTGTCACTGATGTTGGAAAATAATGATGAAACTGCTTCACTGGAGGCTGAGCAGAGAGTAGGACATTATAGACACTATTTAAAAGCTGGCTTAAAACTCAACTTTCAGAAAATTAAGATCAAGGCATCTGGTCCCATCACTTCATGGCAAGTAGGTGGGGAAACAATGGAAATGGTAACAGACTTTATTTTCTTCAGTTCCAAAATGACTGCAGATGGTGATTGTAGCCATGAAATTAAAAGATGCTTGCTCCTTGGAAGAAAAGCTATGACAAAGCTAGAAAGCATATTAAAAAGCAGAGACATTACTGACAAAGGTCCATACAGTCAACGCTATGGTTTTTCTAGTAGTCTTGTACAGACGTAAGAGTTGGACAATAAAAAAGGCTGAGCGCTGAATTGATGCCTTTGAACTGTCGTCTTGGAGAAGACTCTTGAGAGACCCTTGGATAGCAAGGAGATCAAACTCTGAATATTCATCTGAAGGTCTGATGCTGAAGTTGAGGCTCGAAAACCTTGGCCACCTGATGCAAAGAGCCGACCCATTGAAAAAGACCTTCATGCTGGGAAAGATTGAAGGCAGGAGTAGAGGGGATGACAGAGGATGAGATTGCTGGATGGCATCACCCACCTGATGGACATGAGTTTGAGCAAGCTCCAGGAGTTGATGATGGACAGGGAAGCCTGGCGTGCTGCAGTGCATGGGGTCTCAAAGAGTTGGACACAACTGGGGAACTGAACAACAATGAAAAACAACTTGCTGCTGAGAACAGGACAGTTCACAATAGTCCCTGCTTTGGGGGGCATAGTTTTATTATGGAGACAAAGTAATTTATTAATAAAATAAGTGTACAAAATGTCTGGTAGTCAAATGTATAAGAAGAAAAATAGTGCTGGATAAGTAGAAAGGGGAGAATGAAAAGATGCAGTGCTGTTTAAGGCAGAGTGCTTAGAGGAGTCCCCTCTGTTAATGTCATAGTGAAAAGAAACATAAATATAATAGGATGGAGCGACATCTTCTGGTAGAAATGAGTTCAGGCAGGGATAGCCGCTTGAGAATCCCAAAGTAGAGGTGCTTTGGGGCTGTAGGGAAATATACAAAGGCTGGATTAGCTGTAGCAAAATGAAGCAGAAAATGCTTCTTGAGAAAAGAATGGGGATATAAGGTGTGTGTGTGTGTGTGTGTGTGTGTGCGCGCGCCACGCGAATGTGTGCAGGGGAATCATGTATGGAGAGGTAAGCCATCAAAAATCATCATAAGGGATGGTGATCAAGGAAGCAATTTTATATAGCATGTTAAAAACAAAACAACAACACCAAAAATTAAAAAACAAAAAAAGCAGTAACCTGACTATAATAATGAGAATAATGTATAGATATGGGAGGTTAGCTCTGGGAGGAGGAATTGGCAACTGATTCCAGTATTCTTGTCTGTGAGATCATATGGCCAGAGGAGCCTCATGGGCTACAGTCTGTAGCATTGTAGAGCTGGGCATGACTGCACAATGAGAGATTAGATAGGAGGCCTCTTGGAATAGTCTAGGTGGTAAATGCTATTGTTTGTCTAGAGCAGCAAGGAGAGGCAAAGATTAGCAGATTCTAGAAACAGTAAGATCTAGAAGCATGAGTAACTCTAATTTGGAAGGAATAAGACCAAAATCTAAACAGCAACAAAAAATCATATTTTCTAAGGACTGCAATGCAGTAAGGAGTACAATGCATCCAGTCAGTAGTCAGGTGATTAATCAGTTCCTGAATTCAGTGAGTCCAGATTTTATGCATATGAGTATATCTTAAGAGGACCCCTTCCTCTCTACAAATTACTTTTTGATCTGCAGGAAACAATTAGAAATTGGAGACAATGCCATTCAACAAGGCAAAGAAGACAAATCTTATAGTAGTATATTAACTAACTATATAAAGTATGCAGTATCATACATTTGATTAACAAATGCACAGTACTATATATAAAATGGGAATTTCCTAGAACCTCAGTTGGTAAACAATCTGCCTGCAGTGCAGGAGACCAGGGTTTGATCTGTGTGTTGGGAAAATCCCCTGGAAAAGGAAATGGCAACCCACTGCAGTTTTCTTGCCTGGAAAATCCCATAGACGGAGGAGTCTGGCCAGCTACAGTCCGTGGGGTCGCAAGAGTCAGCTATGACTTAGTGACTAAACCACCATATATAAAATAGATAAGTAAAAGAACCTACTGTATAGAACAGGGAACTATACTCAATATTTTTTAATATCCTGTAAGGGAAAAATGGGCTTCCCTGGTGGCTCAGAGGTTAAAGCGTCTGCCTGCAATGTGGGACACCCAGATTCGATCCCTGGGTCAGGAAGATCCCCTGGAGAAGGAAATGGCAGCCCACTCCAGTACTCGTGCCTGGACAATCCCATGGAGGGAGGAGCCTGGTAGGCTACAGTCCATGGGGTCACAAAGAGTCGGACACGACTGAGCAACAAACTACTACTAAGGGAAAAATATCTGAAAAAATAGATTTATATGTATGTATAACTGAATCACTTTGCTGTACACCTGAAACTAACACAACATTGTAGACCAACTATATTTCTATAAAAAAAGAAAGTGCTCATATTATAAAAAAGGAAGAATCCATAAAGGGCCACACTTTATCCTAGAGGATAAAATCATTTGGGAGATTTTGGCAGCAAATCTGCAAGATGGCCCCAATAATTCCCACTTCTCGGTATTATGACACATGTAGTCTCCCCCCCCACTGTGCCTGGGTCAGTCTGTGTGATCAATAGAGCACAGAAGTGACAGCATGTCCCTGCTGAGGTCAAGACATAAAGAGAATTTTCTAGTCCTCTCTCTCTCAACCTCTCTGTCTCTCACACAACTGTGTCTGGGGAAAGCCAGCCGCTGCATCTTAAGAACACTCAAGCAGCACCATGAGGAAGCCTGTGAGGTGAAAAAAGGGAGACTTCCTACAAACAACCAAGATCGGTGGCCTCCAGCCAAAAGTGATGAGTGTGAGTCACGCTAGGAGCCATTTCTCAGCCACAGCCTGGACTTCAGACACCCACAGCCCTGGTTGGTCCCTTGGCTGCAACTGCATGAGATCTTAAATCTGAATTATACTACTAAGTCAGTCTTGAATTTCTGACTCAGAGAAACTGGGATGAGTCAGTGTTTATTTTCCGAACTTTTAATTTTTCATGCAGTAATAATTCAGACAGATTTTAGAAATGAGGATATCATGCTGCTGTAACAGAAACTGCCCATGTCAGCAGAGCATCGGAACTGGAGAGTGAGTGGAGGCTGGAAAATTTTGAATAAGTGTTGGTGAAAGCTGAGAGGATGTTTTCTTAAAAAAAAAAAAAAATATTGGAGTATAATTGTTTTACAATGCTGTGTAAGCTTCTGCTGTACAGGAAAATTAATCAGCCATATGTATGTATAAATATCTCCTTTTTTGGATTTTATTCTCATTTAGGGCACTACAAAGCATTGAGTAGAGTTCCCTGTGTCTATGATTGGTTTTCATCAATTATCTGTTTTATCCATGGTAGCATATATGTCAATCCCAATCTCCCGACTCATCCCACACCCTGTTTCCCCCCTTGGTATCCATTAGTTTGTTCTCTATGTCTGTGTCTCTATTTCTGCTTGGAAAATGGGTTCATCTGAGCTTTTAATAAAATGATTTGTAACTATGGTGTCATTTAAGAATGCTTTTTAAGGGAAATGGAGAAGGAAATGTCAACCCACTCCAGTACTCTTGCCTGGAGAATCCCATGGAGGGAGGAGCCTGGTAGGCTACAGTCCATGGGGTCCCAAAGAGTCGGACACGACTGAGCGACTACACTTTCTTCACTTTCTTTCTTTCACTTTAAGGGAAAACGATGGCTTAAAATAGAAAAAAAAAACAAAAAACAGATTAAATGTTCTCTTGGGAATCTATACATCTGAAGAGATTGCAGAGAAAGCCTTTACTGTAGCCAGAATCAGGTCTGTGGGTTTCATCAAAGGTATAAGTGCATGTGTGCTCTGTGTGTAAGAGTCGCGTCTGATTCTTTGTGACCCTATGAACTGTGGCTCACCAGGCTCCTCTATCAATGGGATTTCCCAGGCAAAAATACTGGAGTGTGTTGCCATTTCCTCCTCCAGGGGCTCTTCCTGATTTGATGATCAGACCTTGTACCTTTACATTAATTCATTTTGGTGGTTATTATGCATGTGAGGCCAAGAGTGTGGAGGAAGGGACATGCAAAATCAGTCTTCTTTACTTGCTGCCTGAATGATAATATCTTGGAAATTTGAAAGAAGCAAAGAAAAAAAAAGTAAAATATATATTTTCTCTAGTCAGCTAAAAATTGTGAATAATGAATGGGCTACTGCAATAAACTGGTAAAAAGTTCCTAGTAAAAGTTGGTGATAATATAGAGACAGAATAAATAAAAGAAGTCTTTATCTAAGCCACATTTCTATCGTTCCATATTCTAGGCCTCCACTTCTGTGTTTTCACTCTACGATGAGTTTTCCTTCTCCATCTGGTGCTCTGTGTCTCTGTACCATCTCCCATGCTTAATATTATTTTTGGATAAATATATACTTTGTTATGGTCATGAATGTGTGTTTCCAGCTCTGTGCTGGTGGGACAGTCAAGTTCTGCTTCAGTTCCATGATTTAACTGGAATTCTGTTTTATGCAATGTCAAGATACTTCTTAGCAACATCAGTTGGCTTCCAGTCGTCCATAGCTCAGGGGAGCCACAATAAAATAATAAGCAGCATATGTAGTAAAAATAAATATCCTACTAATTTTATCTGGTGGGTGCAAAAAGCCAAGAGCCAAGGGCAACAAAGGTTATAATGATTACACTTCATCACTGTTTCAAACCCCTCCTTTCTACGTCTCATGAAGGGCTTTACTAAAAAGAAATACAAATAAGTTCTTTCCTAATAACTGAAATATGTTTTTCCTGATCCTTAAAGAAGAATCGCTGTTTCTTTATTACTACAACTTTGTGCTCAAAAATGTTCCTTGGCAATGCAATTTGATATGATTCAGTGAGTTAAGAAACCTAAGCACTCAAGCATGATTAAACTGCTGATGAATATGCATCCTTGAATTTGCTGGTAAGCATTTCTCTGATGACAAGATAGGTATGTTCTTTTCTTCTCGACTTGATGGGGACTATTTTTGTTACATATTTTTCCACCATGTTCTAAGGTATCTAAATAAATGTTGAACTTATAATGAGAAGCAGTTGATTTTAGACAGTGTTAAGTAAATAACTTGTTCTCCATTCACTCTGCTTGTAAAGGAAGTACACAAGAGCAAAATGGATCACATTCTTACAGCAAATACCTTGAATCTTACAATTAAAATTTATTTTCTCCAGAATATGGTTTCTTTGGTAGACATTACATTTAGTTAACTTATTTGTGTTATATATTTATCATGTATTTGCTGTTTTAAAATTCTTCCTCTAATATATATACTGAAATTTTATTTAAATATATGTGTAGGATTTGCAGAAAACATAAGAATATTTTCAACCTTTTGGCTTGCTGGGAAACAAACAACAAAAAAAACCAGTATCTTTTTTCATACACTCATGAACCAGTATGTTCAGGCATTTTCAATTGAAGCTGAGATAGAGAAAGAAAAGAAAATGAGAAATATTTGTAGTAAAAAATGTAGATGAGCAAACTTTTAAAAAGAGCAAATTAAATTGGAGATGTACAGCTAAAATGACTGAATTTCAGACTCTTCATTTTAGCTATTTGCATGCAAAAGTAATAGAGCATTAACAAACTATTGTGCAATCTGGTGTAATTGCTTCACCAATGTAACCTTCATACACCATGGATGTATTTGTGTACAAAATAACTATGACACTGGCATAACAGCAAAATAAAACTTTAAAGCTGGATTTTATGTGATAAGGGAGAGAAGTCAAAGAAATTATGGAACTCAGGTAGAGTTTTTACAATCTTGCCATCTTTCAGGAACTACCAGCTGTTATACTCACACAAATATATTAGTTGAAGATACATTAAAATGGGAAAATTATGTCTTTACAGTGAAGTTAATGATCAGTCCATTCAGTATAAAAGATAACTTACAAAGGAAATACTGCATCATTAAAGTCAGTAGTTAGACAACTCAAACGTGAGCAGCCAAATGACGGCAGCTTTCTCAAAATGGTGTTGTAGCCTATGGAGTGCTTGTCATTTAAAATGACGGGAAGTAATTGTCTTATTATTGTATTATAGGATATCAAATTGTAAATTAAAGGACAGTAATGGAATGGTGGATATACAAAATTTGTTTAATTTTGAGACAAATTAGCAAAATTATCTACAGTAATTTAACGTATGATATTGAAGTATTCTGATACCTTTATGAAATTGTGAAGTCCCATGGAGTTCAGAAAAGAAATAGACTGGAATCTAATATTCTATCCTACACCTAAGAGAATCCACTTCAGCCAACCATTTCCATCTTTAAACATATAACACATATTTATCATGAAATAGAAATGTTTTATAGTCAGTGTATCAAGAATCTTGGAATAGAAAATGGGGATAATCTTTTGCTTCATATGAGTGCTCTAAACACAAAGATGATTAAGTCTTACCTACTTAAGATTACAATAACTCTCATGGGGCCAAGTGAGTCCTCTATTTTTTTCAGAGAGCCTGAACCCATTTTTGTTCAGCGTCTTCTTGCCATTCCACTAAGAGCTTGTAACAGTGCTTTTATGTACCTAGGTTTTCCTTTCTGTTGGGAGAATGATGAAATTTAAAGTTAGCACACATTTAGCTCTTGAGAAAAGGATGCAGTTCTCAACTGTAAGTAGATGAGTAACATTAAATATATTTGACTGTAGATTCAAAAGAGACAAAGATTGTAATATTCAGTGAAGTGCTATTTGTCTATAAATGTTTTATATAATGTTTAATACTCATACCTTAACTTCTACTGTCCAGAATAGACTCTGTCTACCATTAAGACAGAATAACTATGTATACAGTGGATGTACATTTTTAGGGAATATATGCTAAATAATAACAGGTATTATGAGTAATAAATAGGATTTCCAACAATTCCATTTGCAGGGCAGGAGTAGAGATGCAATGTAGAGAATGGACATGTTGTCACAGACATGGAGCGGGGAAAGAGGGGTGGGACAAACTGGGAGCATTGTGTTGATATATATACACTACCATGTGTAAAGTAGATAGCCAGTGAGAAGCTGCTGTATAGCATAGGGAGCTCAGCCTGGTGATCTGTGATGTCCTAGAGGAGTGAGATGATGTGGGGGCAGGGAGGAAAGGAGGTTCAGGAGGGAGGGGATACATATATATATATATATATATATATATGTTTATATATTCATAGACACACATACAGATACTGATTCACTTCATTGTATAGCATAAACTAGCACAACATTGTAAAGCAATTATACTCCAATAAAAATAAATAAATAGAAAACTTGATGCTTCCATAAGGGAGGTGATTGCATGGTCTTTAAGGTCATAGATTCATTCTGAAAATATGTGCTGGGGGTGAAATATGGCCTGAAGCTTCTTGGTGCATACTGAGACAAGTAGTGGGAGGCTTTATTTCTATTGCACTCTATCTCTTTATAAAATAAAGAAATAATAAAAAATAAACATGTTTTTACAAACTTTGATCAGTATATTACCCATACAAAAGACTGCTTAAAAACACTAAAAGGCCCTAATGTCCAAAATCATTTTCAAATATCTATAACAAAGGAAACTGAAAACACAATGCTGATGAGCTGATGTCCAAAGAGACGTGTAATAACATACTTCTATTTTGATGCCATCCAATCATAAAATATCTTTAAGTGGAATGCAACTCTCATTTTGTAAGTAACTCTCATCTTTCTCCCTGTCAGCTGTCACTTCTTAGAAACTTTACGTTAGTTGATAGTAAGCAGTTCAAAGTTATATTATTTGGAAATAAATACTTATTGAAAAATTTGTTTTGAGGATTAACTATATAGATCTATAATGACATTATATGACAAACATTAATTGGCATATGAAGTTCAAGTAAAGTAACTTACATGACTAGCTTTCTGTTATATTAGTGATATGAAGACTTTATAGGCTGGCTGATTCCAAGGTCCCAGAACCATCAAAATGATTTCTCCAAAGTACTTAATAGAGCAGAGGATCCTATGCTGCCTTCTAGTTTACTGGTTATCCCATCAGTGATGGAGAATTTTAAGGCATGATTATAACACTGTGATATTTTGAATTTTATTATATTTTCATAAGAAAGTATATTTTATTATTATATAATTGTATATTGTAATAAATGTACTTGATATTTTAAACTTTTATATTAATCATCATATTAATAATATTTTACAAGTTACATGTTTATGATAATGAAATAGAACTTTATATCAATCATATATTGCTAAGCTATGTATCTGTTGCATATTACAGTATTTCTTGATGAAATGTCTCTTTATATTTTATTTTTTTAATTAAAATTATTTTCATTGAAGTATAGTTGATTTATGATGTTGCATTAGCTTCAGGTATACAGCAAAATTATTTATATATACATCAGTTCAGTTCAGTCACTCAGATGTGTCTGATTTTTGTGACCCCAGCGACTGCAGCATGCCAGATCTCCCTATCCATCACCAACACCTGGAGTTTACTCAGACTCACATCCATTGAGTCAGTGATGCCATTCAACCATCTCATCCTCTGTCATCCCCTTCTCCTCCCAACTTCAATCTTTCCCAGCATCAGGGTCTTTTCAAATGAATCAGTTCTTATAAGTTGGCCAAAGTATTGGAGCTTCAGCTTCAGCATCAGTCCTTCCAATGAATATTCAGGACTGATTTCCTTTAGGAGGGACTGTTGGATCAACTTGTTGCCCAAGGGACTCTCAAGAGGCTTCTCCAACAAAACAGTTTAAAAGCATCAATTCTGTGGTGCTCAGCTTTCTTTATAGTTCAACTCTCACATCCATACATGACCACTGGAAAAACCATAGCCTTGACTAGACAGACCTTTGTTGGCAAAGTAATGTCTCTTCTTTTCAATATGCTATCTAGGTTGGTCATAACTTTTCTTCCAAGGAGTAAGTATCTTTTAATTTCATAGCTNGCTGCTGCTGCTAAGTCGCTTCAGTCATGTCCAACTTTGTGCGACACCGTAGACGGCAGCCCACCAGGCTCTCCCTTCCCTGGGATTCTCTGGGCAAGAACACTGGAGTGGGTTGCCATTTCCTTCTCCAATGCAAGAAAGTGAAAAGTGAAAGTGAAGTCTCTCAGTCTTGTCTGACTCCTAGCAACCCCATGGACTGCAGCCGTGACACAGGCAAGAGTACTGGAGTGGGTTGCCAAAGCCTTCTCCGGCAAAAGCATCTAGCAGATTAGAAAATGTTCAGTTCAGCAGCCTGTGTTTTCCTATGTAGGACACTGGCCCTTGGTTCTGGAGGGAGCAGAGCAGACCTTGCCTCTAAGAACTGAATCTGTCTGTTCTGACCAGTCTAAGCACTACCCAAAGGACAGAGGCAAGGAGCTTGCATTTGTTTTCTCAAGTGTGGAAGTCCTCAAGGTAGAAAAGTGCATAAGGCATACTTCTAAACCAGTGAAAGGCCAAGGAATAACTTGCTGCTGCCTGGGGCAAAGATTACAACTGAAGCAAACAATAAATATTCTGAAAGCTTGTGAAGAAAAGCTGGGAAGAGAGAATGTTTGGAGAATTAAGAGCATTAGAGAGTATCCCATTTACTCGGAACCTAGAAGGTCTTACACAGCCCAGAAAAGGATAACTGTTCAAACAATAAAACAAAACAGCAAACAAAAACAACACAATACAGAGAACAGAGAAAGAAGACTCTCATTTTTTTTAAAAAAACCTGATACCAGCAGGAAGAAGCAGATTTGGAAATACTCCACTTGAGCATTGAAAAAGTGCCCAAAACTGAGCCAAACCACAAAGACTAAGAGTTTATATTTATTCTTTTCTTGTTGTTGTTGTTCCAGACAGTCAAGAAAATCTCTATGCAAACACTAGTTGATCATCATCTAAAGGAACAGACTTCAGAGAGCATATGTGACAACAATACAGCCTTTAAAACTAGTTAAAGAAAATTACTAAATAATCAAACAGCTACATCCCAGAGCAAGCAAAAAAGAGAAAAATCAAATTGAAACAAAACACTGAAGAGGGGAAGAATCTGATTTGTAGAGTTAGCACACTCTAATATCTAAATGTATACTTTTCAGCAACAAATTATAAATAAAATATATGAAGAAACAAAAAATGTATGACCTATTAACATTAGAAATGAACAAAAATTTTCCCTGACTAAACATAAACAATAAACTCACTGGACAGTCTTTAAATGAGCTATATCCTCCAAAATGTCAAACAAAACCCATCAACTCCACATAAAGTTGAACAAATATTTTAATATGACTCAGTCACTCCACTCCTAGCTATGAATACAAAAGAATTGAAAAGAAGTTTGCAAACAAATACTTATACACAAATATTTACAGCAGCACAATTTATATTAGCCAGAATGTGGTAACACAAAAAAGGTCCATCATCAGAAGAATGGCTAAACTAAATGCGACATATATGTACAATGGGATTCAGCATCCAAAAGAAATGAAGTTCTAGTACTTGTTACAGTATGAATAAACTTACTCCTTGGAAAGTTATGACCAATCTAGACAGCATATTAAAAAGCAGAGACATTACTTTGCCAACAAAGATCTGTCTAGTAAAGGCTATGGTTTTTCCAGTAGTCATATATGGATGTGAGAGTTGGACTATGAAGAAAGCTGAGCACAGAAGAATTGATGCTTTTGAACTGTGGTGTTGGAGAAGACTCTTGCACGTCCCTTGGACTGCAAGAAGATCCAACCAGTCCATCCTAAAGAGATCAGTCCTGGGTGTTCATTGAAAGGACTGATGTTGAAGCCAAAACTCCAATATTTTGGCCACCTGATGAGAAGAGTTGACTCATTTGAAAAGACTCTGATGTTGGGAAAGACTGAAGGCAGGAGGAGAAAGGGACAGCAGAGCATGAGATGGTTAGATGGTATGGACAATGAGTTTGGGTAAACTCTGTGAGTTGTTGATGGACAGAGAGGCCTGGCGTGCTGTGATTCATGGGATCTCAAAGAGTCAGACACAGCTGAGCGACTGAACTGAACTGAACTGAATAAACTTTGTGCATAGTGAGATCAGTTAGGCACAGAGGGACAGTCATTGTATGATCTTGTTTAAACCAAATGCAACGAATGAGTAAATCCATAAAGACAGAGAGTAAGATTGGTAGTTACTGGGGGCAATGTGAAGGACAAAAGTAGAATTGATTTAAGTAATAGGAGATTTTATTTGGGGGTAATAAATCTATATTGGAACTTGATAGAGGTGGTTGTTGCTCCATATTCTGAAAATACCGAATGCCACCAAAGAACCAGATCCTTTAAAATGGTTAATTTTATTTTATATGACTTTACTTAATAAAAAAATGCTTAAAAATACTGGGAGATTTGTGCTATTAAGTAGAATAGAGTAGGTAGCTGAAAGCTGATGCTTTATTATAAGAACTAGGGAAAAATGGGATATACTCCGCAAGCAATATATTTGGAGACTTAAGAGACCTACACTTTGGAAGCAATGAGGATTAGCTGAATTAAAACTACAAAATCTTTTCTGGATATACCTGACTGTTACTAGTTGATTTTTCTCAAACTGGAAACACTGATCAAATTGGGATAGAAGCTAAAGATGTAAGGTAAGGGAGTTAGAGAAGGTAAGGTTCAGAAGGAGAACAGACGGGCACTTTACATGAGGCGAGAAGGGGCAGCAGTCAGATTAGTGGGCTGTTGCACTCCAGTGTTCTTGCCTGGAGAATCCCAGGGACGGGGAAGCCTGGTGGGCTGCCGTCTATGGGTCACACAGCGTCAGACACAACTGAAGCGACTTAGCAACAGCAGCAGCAGCAGAACTAAGTCAAGAAGAGAGTAGGCATATAGAGAAAACAAATATATGAGGAGATGCATCATTTTGAGGAGGTCTGTTTCTCCTCATCATTAATTTTCATTAGTTAGCTTTCAATAACTGGGATAAGGAATTTCTGAGACTGGCCAGAGACTGGGAGCAGCTGGAAGCTGAACATAATCAATCATAATGTCCATTCCTTTCTTCAGGGAGAAAGTTCTTTATTCTGCATAGAATGGCTGGAGAAGACTCTTGCAAGTCCCTTGTAGGGAGGACCTGGAGGGGAGTTTTAACTCCAGGCTATTTTTAGACATATAGCTTTCCTTCAAAAGAAGGCTGAACCAAGGAAGAGGTCAACTGCCAGGGGATAGAGAAGCCAATAAATCTGCAAGTTTCCAGCAGGGCTGGAATAAAACTGAAAACTGGAGGGCTTTCATATCTACAGCTAGGATTGGTGGTGGTGGTTTAGTCGTTGAGTCATGTCTGACTCTTTGTGACCCCGCGGACAGTATCCTGCCAAGCACTTCTATCCATGGGATTTTCCAGGCAAGAATACTAGAGTGGGTTGCCATTTCCTTCTCCACAGTCAGGATTAAAATGGTAATATCCTAAGTTCTGCAGTTCAGAGGATGGTGAAGAGTAGCCAATACTTCAAAGGGAAGGAATAAAATTTCCCACAATCATTAGGTGCCTAGAAAACAAAAGACTTTCTAAGGAGTGGTGCCTACTACAAGCTCATTGCTGTGTCCCTTGATCTCCAGTGGCCTTGACCTGCAATGGCTTGGAGCGGAGCTTGGATTCCCAGCCAAAGATTGGGTTGGGTCACACCGGTGAAAGCAAAAGATTCTAGACACTAGACCATGGTCAGTGACAAGGTCCCTGGCTTTTGGCTTTGCAGAAAAGAATTCCAACAAAGACAGAATATAGAGAAACAAGTATTTATTAAGAGGAAAAAGAGTACAGTAAGTATGGATAGACACAAAGCCAGACTCAGGGAAAGAGTCCCTGAGTCATTCCCTTTTAGTGGTTTGAGTTACTTTTATGGGACATTCTTTTCCCTTTCCTTTGGACAATCATCTTGACTTGCCTGGTTCATAGTCCATATTTGGTATATCTCAGGATCCTCCCATGTGTGTGCACACATCTCTCAGCCAAGAAATTTTACCAAAAAGGCGTCTGGGTAGAACATTCTTTGACCAAATGCCCCTCTGGCCTCCAAAGAGTCTTTCTGTGAACATGTACACATGTTGTAAAGGAGACTTTGAAAAAAAGAAATATGTGGTTTGGGCAGGGCCCAGCTTTCTTGGTTTAATTGCTTTAATTGACCTTTTATTCTTGTCTTGCAGTTTCTGTCAATAGAGAATGATTTCCAATTGCTTTACCCTGGGGGCCGGGCCCATCTGCCTCTGGCTTTAACTTGTCAGATATTTGGATTTAAATTGGCATGTCATAGGAAGTGGAGTAACAGCTTAGGAAGACCAAAGGGGAGAGTTGGATTTCCCTCTAGTGCAGCTGAAGGATGCCCTTTACTCACAGTCAAAAGACCAGGAGAGTGACATCCTGGAAAGAACAGAGCAAACCAGAACAGCTGAATTTGTAACTGAGCAGGATCCTGCTGGGAACAGACCCCTCCCCATCCATATCCTCTGTTTTCCCTCCTCTGAAGTATCTAGATAAAAATATGTGATGCACATTTATTAAATTGTTTTACAAATGTTGGGCTTCCCTTGAGGCTCAGGTGGTAAAGAATTCATCTGGTAAAATCCCCACCAAAAGGAAGAAATTAACACATCCCTCCAGACTCTGGATGGATCCAGGAAATATTTGCAACAGTTTACTGTCTTTTTCACTTCACCTTATTGCTCTTGCTATTGCTAAGTCACTTCATTCATGTCCGACTCTGTGTGACTCCATAGACGGCAGCGCACCAGGCTCCCCTGTCCCTGGGTCCTCCAGGCAAGAACACTCGAGTGAGTTGCCATTTCCTTCTCCAATGCATGAAAGTGAAAAGTGAAAGTGAAGTCTCTGAGTCGTGTCCGACTTCGCGACCCCATGGACTGCAGGCTTCCAGGCTCCTCCATTCATGGGATTTTCCAGGGAAGAGTACTGGAGTAGGTTGCCATTGCCTTCTCCGTTCATTTCACCTTACCATCAACCAATTAGATAATTATGCACAAGTGGATCACATACTCCAAGACTACCTTCCCTTGCCTTTCCTTTAAAATGCTCTACTGAAACCTACCAGGCCGTTTAAACTTTTAAAGCATTCGCTGTTCTGGAAGCTTGTACGGTGCCTTATGGTGAACACTGCACCTTCCTTCACCACAGCCCAATGTCAGTAGACTGGATTTCTCTATGTGGGCAAACAGACCCAAGTTTCCATTCAGTACCAGATTTTTACTAAGGACGAAACCCATTCTATCCCAACTTCACACCTGATAGGATTGAGATGATCAGTTGCTAGTGCTGCTTAATGAGTCAAGGCCTTTGCCATTGTGATAAGCAAAAAAAAAAAAAAAAAGAAAGAAAGAACAAAAGATGTAAGAACTGGAAAAGAATAACTGTCACTATTCACAGACTATATGATTGTGTAATCCAAAAGAATCTAAATACAAATGTTAGAATCTATAAGCTAATTTTACAGGGTTGCTAACACAATGTCTATTTTCAAAAATATGGCATTGAAACATGTATAATATCATGTAAGAAACAAATTGTCAGTCTAGGTTCAATGCAGGATACAGGATGCTTGGGGCTGGTGCACTGGGATGACCCAGAGAGATGGTATGGAGAGGGAGGTGAGAGGGGGGTTCGGGATTGGGAACTCATGTACACCCGTGGCAGATTCATGTTGATGTATGGCAAAACCAATACAGTATTGTAAAGTAAAATAAAGTAAAAGAAAAAAAATACCCATTGTAAAATAAACCACTGGCTGAAAGGTTAAAGTGGTAATTAGAAAGTATTTTTAAAGTCAATGATAGTGAAGATATTTATATAAAAATTTATGAACTAAAACTAAAGGAGTGCTTATAGAGAAATTTGTATGCATAAATGCTTACACTGGAAAAAGAAACAAAGGCCAACATTAAATGCCTTAGCTTTCACAACATAACAAGCTGACTCTAAAACTCCTTTGGCAATTTCAAAGGGAAAAAAATAGACAAAGCAATCTTCAAGAAAAACAAAGCACAAGCACTAAAATATCAACCATCAAACTGGGTAATGGAGCAGAATTAAAGTTCACAAGTAGACCAATGTATGCATAGTTATCTGATTTATAACAAAAACAAATTTTGATTACAGTGGGGAAAGGTGATCTTTTAATATACAGTTTTGGGTATATTAAATATGTATAAAGATGTATATAAATATGTATAGAAAATGTATATATGTATATAAATATGTATAGAAAAACAAATTGCTGGTCCCAACCTCCACCCCCAACCCCAGCAGTCCTATTCCTGGGCATACACTGCACCAAAAATATGTTTATATATAAACATATTTTTCACACAGACATACACATGCATGCACACACACTGTAAAATACTATCCACATCATCTTTATTTTTAAAAACTAAAGGAAATAAAACTACTCAAATGCCTTGTTATAGTACATAGATAATTCCAATTTTATTTTCATAATGTGACGCAAACCTTAATGAAAATATTCTCCAACCACATGAAACAATATGGATGAATCATACAATAATATTAAGAGAAAAACCCCAGATGTAAAAGATACAGACTGTGTGACTTCATTCATACAAAGTACCCTGGCAGGGGAAGTCAACCTGGGCTGTTAGAAGGGAGGAGAGGGATGGCCTCTGTAACATCGAGTATGGAAAGGGGCCCAAGGTGGGCTCTTGCTGTGGGTCATGTCTATTTCTGGATTTTGTTGCCAGCTTTCTGTATGTGTTCAGTGTATTACAATTCATCAGAACTGTATGTTACAGCTATATATTCTTTTTCTGTATGTATATTTCCATAAAAATTTGAAAGTTTGGTCAATTGTGTTTCATACTTACAGAAACTCAAGGCTAACCAATTGTTAAGCCCAATTAGAAAATAATAAATATTATTTTTATCACTGGTTCTTATCCAAGGGAGATTTAACCTCCAAAGAGGCATTTGGTAATGTCGACTGTCTTTTTTTTTTTTTTTCCTACCATAGGGGATGGTGTGTGTGTGCTTAGTTCAGTTTGTCCGACTCTTTGCCATCCCATGGACCACAGCCCACCAGGCTCCTCTGTCCATGGAATTCTCCAAGGAAGATACTAAAGTCGGTTGCCATTTCCTTCTCCAGGTGGTCTCCACAATCCAGGGATTAAACCTGGGTCTCTTGCACTGCAGGTGGATTCTTTATCATCTGAGCCACCAGAGAGGCCCATAGAGAGGTGAGGGAGAGGAATATTGGTATCTGGCAGGTAGATGCCAGTGATGTGATTAAAAAGCCTACAATGCACACAGCAACCCCTACAAAATGATGATGATAATAATAATTTGACCCAAAATGTCAATGACATCAAGGTTGAGAAACCCTGACTTAAACGATATGCTCTTTACTGAATGCGTGTTTAGTGAAACAATGAAGCTTTCTTTAGCTCTACTCTGTTGCTGAGGGTAATTCCCAGGATGCTATCTCTTGAGGCTCTGTGGATGTTATATGTTTTTGCCATATGTTTCTTGACAAAATCTTGCTTCCCTTTAGCTTTTGATTCCCTGAATATTAATTAACCTTCATTACTGCAAGTTAATCACAAATATGCATTAACATCACATTTACTTTTCTCATTTCTCTGACCTGACTTTATTTGCAGAAGCTTATCCTTTCCTTGAGCCCAAATGAAAGTCAGATTAAAGAACAAAACAAGCCAAATTCCATTCAAAACTAAGGAAATAGGCATGGAGGCTTTTTTGTAGCTACTAACTACCTAAAGGTTATTGTTTTCCTCATATTATTTTCAATTTTACTATTGTATGATACTTCCAAGCTGGTGGTTCAGTTAGTGATGAAGAATTCACCTGCAATGCAGCAGACTCAGGTTTGATCCCTGGGTCAGGAAGATCCCCTGGAGAAGAACATGCCAACTCACTCCAGTACCTTTGCCTGAAGAATCCCACAGACAGAGGAGCCTGGAAAATTGCAGTCAAGAGTTGCAAATAGTTGGACATGAGTGAGTGACTGAACACACAAGGAATAAAGAAAAAAAAAGAAAAAGAATTGGAGGTGAGATTCTTCTGGTTCTAGCAAAATTGTCCTCTCTAAAGTTCACAGGAAGTATGTTGCACTACAAATTCAAGTTACCTGAGAAGTTTAAAACAAAACAGGGGATAATTCTCCATCTCAATAAAACATAGGTTCTTTCTTCTTTGTATAGAATTCATTTTTAAAATTCCAAGGAATTTCCTGGTGGGCCAGTGGTAAGAACTCTGCATTTTCACTGTGGAGGACCGGGATTTAATCCATAGGTGGGGACCTAAGATTTTGCAAGCTGCATGGTGCAGCAAAAATAATAGTAATAAAAATTCCAACCATCATCACAGTCCCTGTGATTCTACTCATAAGCCTATACAACAGATTACAAATCGTGGTGAACTTTCAGTGCTATTTGATGTGACTCAATTAAAGAAACCATGGGTTCTCACAAAACACTTTCCTTCCCTACTTCATGAATTCCTAGAGATGATTCTATAGAAGATGGAACAATCCAGTATATAAAAGTGCAAAAAGTATTATTTGTTATGGAAATCTTCCAAACCTCAGTTATAAATTTTCTTTAAAATGTCAGTTATTAATCTGAAGTTTAGTTTAGAGAATAAGTAGAATGTTTATGAAAGAGAATATGTCAGCAAAGATATAGAGAAAGAGCAAATGCCAATTCACTCGAAAGGGTCATCACTTATGTTGCCCACACTTCTGCTCTGAACCTGGAGGCAGTCACAAGAGTGAAAGATGTAAGATTATAAGACTTGGCAATGTCACTCAATTGTCAAGTTAGCCCGGTCCACTCTCTTAAAATTTTGATCATTCTTGTTATTTTGCAATTTTTCTTTTACAATGAATTTGTAATTTTTTTCTAATTGGATTATGTTAGATGATTTAGAAAAATAGTTACAATTGGTAAGTTTGAGGCTGAGGAAGAAGTGTTTGTATTCACAGGCAAAACATGGGAATGGCAGGTCCCCCTAAACTGATTTTGACTGGGCACTAAATGTTTGGCAGAGAACCTGGGGCAGTCACTCTGGCAGACCCTTGTGAGGCTGCTGAAAAGACACAACAACCAAGGTATTGGTAGACCTGGTAGAAACATTTTCAATGGAAGACAGGCATTGGTGTGATGATAAGACTCTCAGGAGACCTAAAATAAGATTTCTACTTTGCTACTAACCTTGGAAACACATTACTGAATCAGACATAGAATTATTGGATTCTCTTCACAGGCTCATGATTAACTGAAATGATTTATAAGCAATCGAGTAACTGACCAAGAAGGTGGAGCATCTTTAGCAGGTGCTCAAATCATAGGCAAAGTTTTACCAAAAATTAGATGCCCAGTGAGGTAGTTGAAAGAATTCAATCAAAAACTAGCTGGCTGAGAGAAATTCCTCATAGCAAGTTTCTTAGCCTGTCTCAAAGATTTCAGTTTATACAAACTAACACCAAAAATTTTCAGAGCTAGGTGAGGGGATTGAAGGCATGTGTCATGAGACAAGAAACAAGGAGAAAGACTGCCATTAGAAATTGATGCAAAGTTTCTCATGTGTGTGCCACTTTTGTGAGCAAATAAACTCTCAGCAATGGTCACAGGACTGAAAAAGGTCAGTTTTCATTCCAACCCCAAAGAAGAGCAATGCCAAAGAAAGTTTAAATTACCACACAATTACACTAATTTCATGCTAGTAAGATTATGCTCAAAATCCTTCAAGCTAGGCTTCAGCAGTATGTGCACTGAGAAGTTCCAGACAAACCAGAGATCATATTGCCAACATTCACTGGATCATAGAAAAAGCAATGGAATTTTAGAAAAACATCTACTTCTGCTTCATTGGCTTTGCTAAACCTTTGACTGTGTGGATCACAAACAAACTGGAAAATCTATGAAGAGATGGGAATACCAAACTACCTTATCTTTCTCCTGTGAAACTCATAGGAAGGAGAAGAAGCAACGGTTAGGACTGGACATGGAACAATGGAGTTGTTCCAAATTGGGAAAGGAGTACATCAAGACTGTATATTGTCACCCTGCTTATTTAACTTATACGCAGAGTACATCATGTGAAATGTTGGGCTGGATGACTCATAAGCTGGAATCAAGACTGCCAGGAGAAATATCAACAACTTCAGATATGCAGATGATACCACTTTAATGACAGAAAGTGAAGAGGAACTAAAGAGCCTATTGATGAAAGTGAAAGAGGACAGTGAAAAAGCTGTCTCAATGTTGCACACACATGAGAAACTCAACATTCAAAAAGCTAAGGTCATGGCATCTGATTCCATCATTTCATGACAAATAGGTGAGGAAAAAAATGGAAAAAGTGACAGATTTTATTTTCCTGGACTCCAAAATCAATGAGGACAGTGACTGCAGTCACAAAATTAAAAGACACTTGAAGAAAAGCTATGACAAACCTAGACAGTGTATTAAAAAGCAGAAACCTCATTTTCCAACAATTATCTGTATAGTAAAGCTATGATTTTTCCAGTAGTTATGTATGACTGTGAGAGTTGGGCCATAAAGAAGGCTGAATGCCAAAGAATTTATGCTTTTGAACTGTGATGCTGGAGAGGACTCTTAAGAACCCCTTGGACAGCAAGGAGATCAAACCAGTCCATCCTAAAGGAAATAAACCCTGAATATTCATTGGAAGTACTGATGCTGAAGTTCAAGCACCAGTATTTTGGCCACCTGATGCAAAGGACTGACTCGTTGGAAAATATCCTTCTGGTGGGAAAGATTGAGGCAGAAGGAGAAGGGAGCTACAAAAGATGAGATGATTGGATGGCATCACTGACTCAATGGACATGAGTTTCTGCAAACTCAGAAAGATGGCGAAGGATAGGGAAGCCTGGCAGGCTGCAGTTCATGAGGTCACAAAGAGTTGGACATGACTTAGTGACTGAACAATGAACAACTTTATAGAAAAAGGGAGAGCATCTCTGTAAATGTGATTATCTTCTGAAATTTCAAGGTTGTTGAAGAGGCTGAAATTGAAGACTTGGAAGAAAAATGTAAGCAGAAAACAGTTTAAAAAACTGGCACCAAGACTACTTTGGTCTATTAAATGACTGAGGTCCAGGAGATACTAGTTTGCTGAGAGAAGACTAAATCATGGTTTCACTTATGTACACAGTGCCCAGCAAGTGTATTAAAGGCAACAGCAAACCCCTGGGCATTGGGTATTTTTCTCATGGAATTAGATGAGGCTACAGAACAGAATACTATATACTCAGATAGTGACACCGATGGAGAAAGCAATGGCGCCCTACTCCAGTACTCTTGCCTGGAAAATCCCATGGACGGAGGAGCTTGGTAGTCTGCAGTCCATGGGGTCGCTAAGAGTTAGACACGACTAAGTGGCTTCACTTTCACTTTTCTCTTTCATGTATTGGAGAAGGAAATGGCAACCCACTCCAGCATTCTTTCCTGGAGAATCCCAGGGACGGGGGAGCCTGGTGGGCTGCTGTCTATTGGGTCACACAGAGTCGGACACGACTGAAGTGACTTAGCAGCAGCAGCAGCAACAGCAGTGACACTGAAGTTCCCTGTATGTTTCCAGGCAGGCAAACTGGTCCAGGCATTTTTTTCCCCTCATTTCTCTATAAATGCCGTTATGGTTCAAGAAACCATTCAGTTCAGTTCAGTCACTCAGTCGTGTCCAACTCTTTGTGACCCCATGAGTCGCAGCACGGCAGGCCTCCCTGTTCCTCACCATCTCCCAGTGTTCACTCAGACTCACGTTCATCGAGTCCGTGATGCCATCCAGCCATCTCATCCTCGGTCGTCCCCTTCTCCTCCTGCCCCCAATCCCTCCCAGCATCAGAATCTTTTTCAATGAATCAACTCTTCTAATGAGGTGGCCAGAATACTGGAGTTTCAGCTTTAGCATCATTCCTTCCAAAGAAATCCCAGGGTTGATCTCCTTCAGAATGGACTGGTTGGATCTCCTTGCAGTCCAAGGGACTCTCAAGAGTCTTCTCCAACACCACAGTTCAAAAGCATCAATTCTTCGGTGCTCAGCCTTCTTCACAGTCCAACTCTCACATCCATACAAGACCACAGGAAAACTATAGCCTTGACTAGACGGACCTTAGTTGGCAAAGTAATGTCTCTGCTCTTGAATATACTATCTAGGTTGGTCATAACTTTTCTTCCAAGGAGTAAGCGTCTTCTAATTTCATGGCTGCAGTCACCATCTGCAGTGATTTTGGAGCCCAAAAATATAAAGTCTGACACTGTTTCCAC